>CM055268.1:26813485-26933674 GCA_029237695.1 Conchocele bisecta | reverse complement strand
TTGGATTGGCTGCAAATCCATCGAAAATCCATTGGATATTTAGGGGTGAAAGGGTTAATGTAAATGTGACTGGAGAAATGGGGCTTATGTGATGTGTGACCAGTGTAACTCCTGATCAAATAGCACACTCCTGTAGCCTGATAATGATCTAATTACTTGTTAGACGCATGACAGGTGTTTCATGGTTGGATTGACAAATAGTGCAGATCATGATCAGACTGTGCGGATGCACAGGCTGATCTGGATCTAGACTGATTGCAAAACCCAGAAGCTCCATTTCTCCAGTCACATCCGCAAATTACTACTGGACGTATGTATAGTGGCTTCTGTTTCATGCCCCTGTTCGAGCCAATGGCATATCGTGTTTGGACTTTGTATGTGTGTCTGTCTGTCCACCTGTCACACTTACATTAATGCATTTATAAGAGTATATTTGATATAATACAATTTCAAATATAACTTAAAAGATTAATTCAGCATTCAGACACTTGATACATGCCCCCTGCTACCATGATGGTGGCAGGGGGCATGTACCAAGTGTCTGAATGCTGAAATATGACTCACAAGGTTGTTGTAATTGTCAGAATGACGCTGAAACAGTTGTATTTTTATACCCCCCGGTTTACAAAGTATGCCGATGGGTATATAGTTTTCACCTTTCTGTCTGATTATCTGTGTGTTCATTGCTCTGTCTGCAACACAAACACTTAGCCAGAGCTCCAGTTAAGGTGCGTAATTTGTTCAATTTGTGGTGAAATTTTCTTATTTCTTTACCAAAAATGGCAAGTTGGGAGTCGTTTAGAATCGTCTCATTGAGACGATTCTAAAGCACTCCCAACATGCCATTTTTGATAGAGAAATCGCCAAATTACGCACCTTAACTGGAGCTCTGTTTCAATTTCGAAATTTGTGTTAACGTTTTTGATTACCCCAGCTCACTTGCTCTCTACTGTGATACTGTCCTGTGTTGTATGAACATCATTTATATCCTGGGTATATATTTGCTATATATGGATCCATGAACTGGAATATATCTATAACATTAATACATGTATGTGAGCAGTTAAAAATGTATGTAAACATGGAGTTTATCAAATTATGCAAATTGCTGATATTGTGTAGCCTATTATCACACATATACATCATTTTATTTTTAGATGGAAAACCAGAAGAAAAAGACATCAAACGAGAAGGTATTTCCACAATTTACTTGGGAGGAAGTCACACTAAATTTAACTATTTGCTTAGATTTTATGTTGATCCTCTTAAAAATACATAATTTATAGCTTTCACAATTACTGGTGCCTCTGACAAAGTTCAATGTAAATTTGATGCACATTCCACATACCTGCAAGCTGGCTAGATCAGGTGGTTATAAAACTTCTAGAACACATTCTCAGACTTTGCCCATGTATTCAAACCCAATAGATTTGATTGGCTATTAACCCTTAGACCGCTATCTTAATTTTGTTGTCGTCTGCTGTTTATTTTCCATTTTTATCATTAAAAACATGTTTTGACAGCACTTTAGAATAATTTACAACATGCTTTGACAGTACTTCAGAATCATTTCCATTGGAAATGATTCTGAAGTGCTGTCGAACCATGTTTTTATTGAGAAATAAGGCAAGATATAAAATCAACAGCAGACGACAAGTGTTGTGACTAGCGGTCTAAGGGTTAAGCTTTAGTAGAGTTTTCAAGCATGAGAGTTGAGTACATGCTCAGACAGCCTTATAATCACGCTCACTGGCTACAGTGTGCTCATAGCACATGTCCAGTTATATCACAAACTTTTCCTATTAGCAATCTACGCACATCAGATTGATTGATTGATTATTGGTGTTTAATGGCCTATCAACAGCTAAGGTCATTAAAGTCCGGGCCAATGGGTTGGACTATCCTGTATTTAACCCGTCCATAATAAGGGAAATTCCCAAAATCATAACTTAATATTTACAGAAAAATGTATATTCAGCCCTGAAATTAGAATATCCTGACCTGGTGCCAGGTCCATTCCACACCAGGGTCACTCAGCTTCAACCCAAAAAGTAATATGATCAGCACTAATCTTATTACTTTTAATGGGGCTCAACAGGATTTAGCTCTCAAGTATCAGAAGGCCAAAAATGTACATGAGGGCCAAACCATGTAAGTCGGCATTCCGGTAGGGATGAACCCCGATCGTTAAATTACCCTTCGCGACCAACCCCCCAATACATAGATCAGACATTATTATACATCAGTAGCCTATTTCACCAAAATTACAAAGTATACTTCTCTAGCAAAGTGTACTTTGGGGGAGTAATCATTTATTTTTCCCGAAATGCATTATTTCGTATAGAACTAACGACTGCATATATTTGATGATTAAAAGTAAGAATTATTATACTGATTTTATTGTAAATTCATATAATAAAAATTAATAACTTCATCCTTAAATTGAAAATTTCTCCCTCAAAGTGTACCTTAGTATAAGTTCTGTATAATTGCAGCGGTGAAACGTGCAATAGAACCTGAGGAATCGGATGCCAAGAAGATGCGGACGGACAGCCCGCTCAGTAACAGCGCCATTTCCAGGTATGTCGGGCATTGTGGGCCCAGTGTAGGGTCCATAGGGCACACTGGGGCGTGTGATAATATACAGTTTGTTCTATCAGGTAAGATGATTATTTTTAAATAATGCGCCAGTGATTGGGTCCTTCTGCTAAATAAATGAGACACGCCATGTGATTTTCTACCTTCGGATATCTTCGTAATTTCGTGAAATATGTTTACAAAATTTACAATATTTTCCGTAAATAGCGTCAAAAGTTGACAACATTTTCAGAGTACATGCGGAATTAAATTTTATCAACTTTTGACTTTATTTATGAAAAATATTATAGATTTTGTATACGTATTTAATGAAATTACGCAGATGTCCGAAGGTACAAACAAATCTCATGGCGTGCCTCAAATGGCCGAGCATAGAGAACTAAGCTTCTTTAGAAATGAGGCATAGGTTGTGTCCTAGAGGTTAGAGCATGTGACTTCAATACTAGAAGTTGTAGGTTCAGTCCTTGCCCTAGGCATAAAAAATACTTGCATGGTATTTCCATCCCACTGGTCTTTCGGATGAGACTTAACCCTTACACTGCTAAATTAAATTGTGTTGTCTGCTGTTTATTTTTTATGTTCCACTTTTCTCATAAAAAAACATGTTTTGACAGAACTTTAGAATCATTTCCAATGGAAATGATTCTAAAGTGCTGTCAAACCATGTTTTTATTGAGAGAAAAGACAAAATAAGAAACAACAGCAGACGATAATTTTTGGTTCCCGCATTCTAACCAAGGTCCTGTCTCTACATGACCTTAGCTGTGCAATCGTTTCCAGTGGAGACGATTCTCATGTGCTGTCAAAACCAGTTTTTTGTTAAGAATTAAAGCAAAAACGAAAAACAGCAGACGGCAATTTCCGTCAACAGCGTAGGAAGGGTTAAACCAATTCACTTTCACTTTCTTTAGAAATGGGAGGCAATCACGAGTGCATTATTTCCCAATCATCAGATCACCTGGTAAACTAAGCATGTTCTTTCATTATAATAATTATGTTATTAAAATAAGGGGAATCAAGCGTAAAATATGGCCAAGAGATGTGCAAATTAATTTACGGAGGAGGCGGGCCATAGTGAAGGCGACTCACCGGATACAAAGGGCGTGTACGAGGAATTTATCTGATTTGTTGAAAGGGAACATGTCATTGTGACATTACTGACATCATTTCTCGTTACATGGTACACACAAGTCTTGTAAATTACTGCCACTCTACAACCATGTGTCGTAATTATATTTATGTATACTGAAATGTAAGTTGTTTACCGTTTCACCCCCTATATATCCAACATTTCCTGTTCTGGGTCAATTTTTGCACTATTCAATGATGAAAAAATTCAGATTTGATTTTAATTGAACAATAATTCCAGCACAATAATATTTACACAATTCCCTAACATTTGATTGGCCCGTAGCAAGTCTCTGTCCAAAATTTATATCCCAGTAAACTCCCACGCCGGACTACTTTCCGTAACCGTGAGGCGCAGTTGAAATAATTCTTAAGAAAATGGAAAATAAACACATTTTCTTGATGAATTTATTTCAAATGCTGGAATTATAAGGAATGAATGGCCTTTTTGTTGAATTTATCTGGGATATAAACTTGGAAAAGTCGCAGGAATACTGGACGAGGCCTTCCGGCCTTCGTCCAGTATTCCCGCGACTTTTCCAAGTTTATACCCCGATGAATTCTACAAAAAGGCCATTCATTCCTATAATAACGGCAAATGCTGCCGAACCGGATGAGACGGCTCATTACGAACCAGCTCCTCTGGACCGACACTGTCTGCAGTGTTGCCTGTATGGTCTCTGGGATCTAAAGAGGCAACTATTCCTAATATTTCTGAATTGGATCAAGTTACATGTTTTTGTCGCGCCTGCTTTAGCAGAGGCGCGACTATAGTCGGCGCGTTTTCAGTCGTCGTCGTCCGCGTCGTCCGTTTTTTTTGTAAGGCAAATGCGTTAAAGTTTTTTCACAATATCTCTTTAACCCCTTGCCAGACATTGATAATATTTCACATCAATGTTTGTCTAGGGATGATGCTTCATTACGCACACCCCCACATCCAAATTTTGAAGATTCAAGGTCATTTATTTCCTTGTAATGTTCACCGGTTTTGTAACAGAAATGCGTTAAAGTTATTGCTTTTTCACAATATCTCTTTAACCCCTTGCCAGACATTGATAATATTTCACATCAATGTTTGTCTAGGGATGATGCTTCATTACGCACACCCCCACATCCAAATTATCAAGGTCAAGGTCATTTATTTACTTGTAATGTTCACCGGTTTTGTAACAGAAATACGTTAAAGTTATTGTTTTTTCACAATATCTCTTTAACCCCTTGCTAGACTTTGATAATATTTCACATCAATGTTTGTCTAGGGATGATGCTTCATTACGCACACCCCCACATCCAAATTCTGAAGGTCAAGGTAATTTATTTACTTGTAATGTTCACGGTCAAATGCCTCGGCAGGCACGACACCACTTCCGTGGTGGAATTCTTGTATTTTTACCATGTCTGGTGAAAGTTTGACCTATGGGCTTTTGTGGCTGCCAGGTATATGATGGTGAAGTGGCTAGGTTCATAGCTGAATATTTACCTTGACAGAAAGTAGTGCCTCTCTAACTACAGTGGAACCTCTCTAAACCGGATATCATTTACACCCATGTGTGGGTAATATTTTAGGGGTTCATCGCCGATGGCACTGTCTGTTCTTGAACAGAAAAGCACTAAGTCACACTTTGGTCATATATGTGTGATTTGCAGTGGAACATCTCTAATCCGGACACCCTGGGAGGTTTAGAGAGGTTCCACTGTGTCATTTAATTGTGACATCCTGTTCAGATAGTTAGTACATTGTATGTCCAATCAGTGGCCTATATTTCACCAACATTGCAAAGTATACTTATCTACTTATCTAGCAAAGTATACTTAGAGGGAGACATTTTCAATTTAAGGATAAATTTATTAATTTGTATTATACTGAATTTATTACATTATTACCACAGGTTGAAGTAACGGACCGAGGTCTATAAATACATTAAATATGCCTAAAAGCATCAATAAATGAAGAAAAAAAATAAAATTTTACCCCCTCCATCTAATCATTATATATCTATAATGATTAGATGGAGGAGGTAAAAAAAAAAAAAAAAATCTTCATTTATTGATGCTTTTAGGCATATTTAATGTATTTATAGACCTCGGTCCGTTAATTCAACCTGTGATTATTACAGCCATTATGTAATAAATTCAGTATAATAATTCTGCAATCTTTTAATCATGAAACATATGCAGTCTTTAGTTCTATATGAAATAATGAATTTCGGGGAAAATAAATTATTACTCTCTCTAAAGTATACTTTGCTAGATAAGTATACTTTGCAATTTTGATGAAATCGGCTACTGATGTGAAGAGTCAGATGTGGAGCTATACTTGTCACAGACGTCATAAGATGACTTTCAGTAAGTCATACTTATACACCAGGGGCCGATTTCATCAAAATTGCAAAGTATACTTACCTAGCAAAGTATACTTTGAGGGAGCAATAATTTATTTTTCCCAAAATGCATTATTTCATATAGAACTAACCACTGCATATATTTGATGATTAAAAGTATGCAGAATTATTATACTGAATTTATTACATTATCACAGCCAAAATGGCTGTGATAATGTAATAAATTCAGTATAATAAAAAATAATAAATTTATCATAAAATTGAAAATTTCTCCCTCAAAGTATACTTTGCTAGATAAGTATACTTTGCAATTTTGATGAAATCAGCTACAGATGTGAAGAGTCAGATGTGGAGCTATACCTTTCAGTAAATCATACTTATACACCAGGGGCCCGTTTCACTAAACTTTGTACGACGAAGAAATTTGCAAGTGCAAAATTGAAAATTGCAATAACCTCTGAACTGACAGCCGATATTTGCAAATCTTTCATGGATGTGTTCACATTTAATGGTGTACGCATGTAGTTAGAAAATGGCAGCATTAGGTAGCCACGTTAATGTTAGAAACCGATTCATAAAAATCTTCATACAAACTTATCGTACAAAGTTTAGTGAAATCGGCTCCAGGCATAATTACATGCAACATATTGTGTACTTTACAGTGGCGAGATCACAGAAGAGACGATACGACGCTACTTGATGCGAAAACCCATGACAGCCAAGGAGTTGGTGCAGAAATTCAAGTCAAAGAAACCCCAGATGACTAAAGAACAGATGACCCACAAAATTGGACAGCTATTGAAGAAAATTAATCCGGACAGAAAATATGTTAACAATATATTGTATCTTTCAGTGAAGAAAACAGGATGATGTCAACTATAGGCAAATGTTGAGTAGAATTTTAGAAGATTCAGACGTGTCTGGTCGATATGTAACAGGGCATTCAAATCAGGCTGTATAGGCATAAATATGTTGCTGAAGTTCTGGAGTCCTGAGACCAGTGGGGCCATTTTCACGACCAAATTCTAAAAGTCACGGCCGTCATGTTACACAGGGGAGTTCCTTAGTTCTGCAGTCTTGCCAGGACAAATGTTGAGAAATACGGACTTGCAACTGAGAAAGTGGATCTTAACCCCTTCAACACCACAAACCTCTATAGTGGTATTGGCAAACAGTGTAGATCCAGGTGAGCTGGCTCATCACGAGACGTCTCATCAGGATCTGCACTTTTTGCAAGTAATTTTCATATTTTTGAGAACAAAAACACCTCCATTTCCTAAATGGACTAGTCTTAAAATTATATTGTGATGGTTGGATTGGTCCTTAAATTAACATATCACAGTCCATTCCAGTTACTTAGGGTTGAAAGGGTTAACATGTGTAAAGAGTGTAGCCCCGGGTCATCCTCTGCAGCCTAATCAGAGCCTACACTGGCCACTGTCTGGATCTACGCTGTTTAAAAACATTGGTATGGACTACTGTCTACTATTGTGTACTAGTATTTGACCAAATTTCACAAAATAAAAAAGAATGCTCATTCTTAATTTTTTATAAAATTAATATTATTAAAAAAATATTGTTTTTACAATATATATTAAATTAATCATTAAATGTGTCTGGCGAAATGGGGCTTATGGATATGTGACCAGTGTCGCTCCTGATCAAATACTCGTGTAGCCTGATAGCGATATATATTGCTTGTTAGAAGCATGACAGGCGTTTCATTGTTGGAATGGCGAACAATGCAGATCCTGATCAGACTGCGGATGCCCAGGCTGATCTGGATCTACACTGGTCGCAAAACCTATAAGCCCCATTTCTCCAGTCAGCAACAATTGTGCAGACTAAGTATTGGAAGCTAAATAACACCCTAATTACAAATTGAGTCACGCTCCTTGTTTTTCATGTGTGTACATATGCATCAATTCCAAACGATCATTCGTACGCTACTATCATTATTCAAAACCGCATGTGAGACAAACCATGTGATACTGAAGATGTGTGTTATCTCATGAAAAATATTTACATAATTTGCGATACTCCCTGTAAATGACGCAAGTTGAATAAATGTCTCAGCAGAACAAATGCGGATTTGAAATTTAACCAGCCTTCGACCTCATTTACAGAAAATATCAGTTTTCTTAACTATTTACGTGATCAATCGCACATCTTAGGTAAAATCTCATGGCTCGTCTCATTTATGGCCAGAGGTACAGTTAATGAAACATGTGCCATGTATGTGCACAATAAAACAGTCCTAGTTCACATATTTAATTTGTAAAAAACTAATTTCTATGCTTGTTAGTCAGTTGGATTTAAGTTCTTAAAAATACATATACTATTATAGTACTTGGGTACCAGTAAAATATCACCATGTCTTACAACTACATGTGACAAACACTTCCTACTCACACCTGATCAGGGATTCCGCTGGGGAAAATAACAAAATCGCCACTTCAAAAAAAAAATAAAAAAGATATTGTAATTTTTTATCGCCAGCGGAATCCCTGCCTAATCTGCTGGTGCAAAATTGCAACCTGACAAGGATCTACACTGTTAGAAAAGCATGGCAAGTGTGTTACTCACTGAATGTCAAACAGTGCACTCTCTAATTTACAAGACTACACTTGTTCAAAATGTCATTAGTCCCGCTTTTCCAGTCGCCTGTCAATATCTATAAAAATTCACAGATTTGGTGGAGTTTGAGACGTATTTTATTTCACAATTTATGCACAAAATATGCTGAGATGCCTCATTTCAATATTCACATATTTAAGAACCTGATCAATTACATTGTACATGTACTTTTACTTCTTAATTTACTTCATTCCCTTGTCAATGTGTTTGGTCAACTATCTGTGTGGGTGGTGGTCGGGCGAATGAGACGGCGTAAATTAACAACCATCTGTCTTTATCCTGTTATATCTGCAGTCACTGTACTACATGTACTACGATCAGCGAATGGTGTGCATCAAGAACTATATGTGGTGTCTTCAAGTGACCTTGAACTACATATCCTCTTCATTTATCCGGGATGGGTTGTGGCCTGGAGGTTAGAACACCGGACTTCAAATCCGGACATTGTAGGTTCAAACCTCGCTTTAGCCGTCAAAAAATGCATTCACAGTATTTCCATCCCACTGGTCTTTCAGATGAGATTTGAAACCGATGTCCCATACCTAAATAACCTTAGCTGTTGCATGGACATTAAACCCATTCACTTTCTTCTTTTATCCGGAAATCTTTATTATTACTTGCAAATTTCCTTGTTGCACTACAATGTCTACTACATGAATTTGTATTAATCCTTACATTGCTGAATTAAATTTTGTCGTCTGCTGTTTATTTTCTGTTTTACATTGTTCTCGTCAAAAACAGGGTTTGACAGCACTTCAGCATCATTTCCATTGGAAATGATTCTGAAGTGGTGTCGAACCATGTTTTTATTGAGAAAGAAAGCAAAAAATATAAAGCAACAGCAGACGACAATTTTTGTGTGCAGCAGTCTAAGGGTTAAAGCTAGATTATAGTATACATGTATGTCCTAACATCCAGATATTGGATACTGGCTGACAGGTATATGTGGCTGGGAAGGATCGACATTTTTGTGCTGTTTCTGAAGACGCTAAACCTGTACATGTCGCTCTACTATCAGGATTGCATGCCATCTGTATATTAACCCATTCAACACCATAGAACTGTATAGTGGTATTGGCAAAAAGTGTAGATCTATCCAGATGAGCTGGCTCTTGACGAGCCGTCTCATCAGGATCTACACTTTTGGCAAGTAATTTTCATCTTTTTATGAATAAAAACACCACCTTTTCATAAATAGACTAGTGTGAAAATCATTTGTGATGGTTGAATTGGTTGCAAAATTATCATATCAAAATCCATTCCAGTTAGTTAGGGGTGAAAGGGTTAATGATTTTCTTGTATTTGATCCAATCGCCTCATTGTCACGGGAATGGCGATATAGATAATGTAGACTCTCAAGTGACTGGTTATTGATGTTTAAAGGTACATGCCCAGTCAGAAGGCACACAATGTTCTTTACAGGAATTAAATAAGTCTATAATTGTGTAGTGTGTGGTGGTCGGGCGAATGAGACGGCATAAATTAACGGTAGGTGTTCCTCCTTATAGGAATCACGATTTGCCTGGTTCGGCCCTCAGGTATGTTTTTATCTTCGACTCTTTTGTTACCTGGGAGTTGAATTGGGTAATTGCCCATTATAAAAGTAGTAAGATTATTACTGATCCTACTGCTTTTGGGTGGGGCCAAGTGATTCTGGTGTGGCGAGGACCTGGCATCAGATCAGGATTATTCTGATTTCAGGGCTGAATATATAGTTTTGTTATTGTAAACATTCTGGGATTTTCCCCCCTTTTGTACATGTACTTGAACATGTACTTGTACAGGTAATATATGGGATTTAGTACTAAACCCATTGACCTGTTGATAGGCCGTTAAACCCCAACAAACAAACTATAATTGTGTCACTATTCCACCACTAGTGCCCGCTATACAGATATAATCATTTAGTAATATTTATTTTACTGATAGTGGCTCAGGGTGGTATCAGGCTGTTTTCATATGCAAATGAGGCATGATATTTTTTAATTATTTATACCACATGTATTAATTAAATGTGTCGCCTGAAAAAAATAATATTTTTGACAGATTATAAAGTATGATCAATGCGCATCAAAAAATAAATACAGAGAATAAATAGTAATGTCCGTTAACATTAACAAGTCGGATATAAAATGTATAATAATACCAATCAATACGTGGGGTAATTGTGAATGAATGTTTTTCTTTGCCAGAATATGTCTCAGATTAAGCCGGGCCAATAAAGCCGGGCCAATGGGTTCGACCAGTATTTAACACCTGCTGTATGGGGGGGTGGGGTGGAATATTTACATAAAAAAAAAAGAGATTCAGCCCTGAAATTGGAATAACCGACATGGTGCCAGGTCCATACGACACCAAAACTCAAGTGACTGGATGGTCATTCTGCCATTTAGCCAAATTTGGCTCATATATTCAGAGGATTTTAGGGATGGACGTCGTGGTAAGCTTTGTAAACATCTTCCATATATGGTAGGTAGGTAAAGAATAAGGCAAAACAGACATGATACTATAAACACTCCACATTTAATATAAACGACTGTATATAAAAATAAATATATAATGGAACATACAAATATATATGGAGACATCACTTATTGCTTTTGAAGTTCCCCCAACCCATGCATCACGGGCTAATCTGTGCAGATCTACAACGTTTAACCCTTTCACCCTTAGATAATTGACATAGAGTTCCTGGTACATTTTCAGACTATTCTATTTACTAGACATGGGTTTTGTATAAAACCTGAAAAGTTAACAAATAGTGCATCTGGGGCCCGTTACACTAAACTTCGTACAACTAAAATGTTCGCAAGTTCAAATTTAGGATCGTTTGTAAATTTCAATCGATGGATTTACATTTATTGAGCATAGGCTGCATATGCAGCCTATGCTCAATAAATGTAAATCCAGTGATTGTTTACAATAAAACATTGTTAATGTGAAATTTACAGACTATCATAATTTTGCACTTACGAACATATTAGTCGTACAAAGTTTAGTGAAACACTCCCCTGGATCCTGGATCTACACTGTTTGCAAAAATTAGAATAGAGGTATGTAGTGTTGAAAGGGTTAAAGCAGTTACTTGTGGGAGGAAATGTGTATTAATTCTATTGAACTCTTTCGTTATGTATCGTGCAATAAGCCAGCTTGTCACAACATTAAACACATGCACGTTGAAATGTTTATACACATATACCATAATAACCCTAAATATTCAGACACTGTTTGTCTTGGGGGAAACCACAAGATAAAATACGGGTGTCCCGAAACAAATTATATCCATATACATGTACATTGTTATTGTGATAAACCAGTACAGCCATACTAACCCTGGCACTCTTTATGGTTAGAAATCATATACACATATTTATCAGGGTGTGGGATCACGTGTTTCCGAACGGCATGAAGTCCTGTTTTTTAGATGTGATTACACTAGATTTCTTTTAATATCTCTCTATTGGAATAGATATTTTTATGAAATATACCGCAGCAAATACGGTATACGCTGCCCTTTATGTTATAGGCAGCTTTAATCTCATAATTCTGTCGTTTTGACGAAGAATCGGTTTAATACCGTAAATGTAAATAAAAACTAGAGCATGTGAATGTAAGAAATAAATGGTACTCGATTCTTCGTGTAAGTTATAAGCTATTGTAAATAACTTTCGGAGCACCCATAAAACACATATCAAAATCTGTCTGTTTGTTAGGAAGATTTTAAAGAAAATCTACTGTAAAAATGACGTCACAGATTACGTCACGTCGGAAAATCGAGTTCGGAGACCACTTGATCCCACACCCTGAAATATGGTTCATATGATGGTACATGTATATCCTGTGAATGGGTCAATGACAATTTACGCAAATTTATATAATCAAGTGCAGAATTTTCCACGAGGGAACTCCATGAGGGAGTTAGCCGCCTTCTTTAACTGACGCCTTCAACTCACAACAGTTGTGTTCAGCTACGCTGGCATGTTGCCAGGTAGCTATGACCAACAAACACCACGGTATTCAGCTACGCTGGCATGTTGCCAGGTAGCTATGACCAACAAACACCACGGTATTCAGCTACGCTGGCATGTTGTCAGGTAGCTATGACCAACAAACACCACGGTATTCAGCTACGCCGGCATGTTGTCAGGTAGCTACCAACAAACACCACGGTATTCAGCTACGCCAGCATGTTGTCAGGTAGCTATGACCAACAAACACCACAAACACCACAGTATTCAGCTACGCCGGCATGTTGTCAGGTAGCTATGACCAACAAGCATCACAGTATTCAGCTACCACAGTATTCAGCTACGCCGGCATGTTGTCAGGTAGCTATGACCAACAAGCATCACAGTATTCAGCTATGCTGTTGTGTTAATAAAATGTTTTTGTCATCTCCGCTGTGTTTGCTCGGACAACCAAACAAATCCGTCTGTCGCGCCTTCGAGGTTGTTGTTGATTACACAGTTGCGCACCTGCAAGCAAACAATGGAACAACTGAGAGGTTGTATGGATAGTAAACTCACGAATACTTGACACAATATGTGAAAAATTACCTTTAATACGAGTGCAAGGTGCGAAACTGGGATATTTGTATATGCATCATGTAGCTCCTTGCATGTTAGGCATACCAGTCTTATGTTTTAACATAGCACTTTATGATTTTACATGATAATTATATTGTGGTACTGAATTGTTGATACATGTATTGTCTATTGTACAAAAAACAACAATTTATATTGTCAATACAGTTGTAAATACAAAGTTTCAAAGTTTATTGATAAGAACGAAAGCCTCAATTAAGAAGCTTGGATTGCAAGGAAGCAAACGATGAGCAAATGAACCAAAAGGAACAAGAAAAAATGCATACATGTACAAAATACAAATCAATATTGGTTATGGTTAGGACATATCAGTAGTGCAGTCTCCGCGAAACTGCCAAAACTTTACAGGACATTTGGTCTGGTAAAACTTGAATTTTTTACCAGACCGGACAAAAATTCACATGTACATGTATTTAATTTCTTCCTGGTAAGTATTTGGTTGACCAAAAGTTGGCAGACAAAAATCAAATATTTAAACTATATTGACAACAGAACATGTTGCATTTTGCAAACTGTCTTTCACATGACATTGTGTCTTGGAGTAGTGATACGCCACATTTACAGTGAACTGTCTCCAAACGAGAGAGCCAATGAGTGGGGTTGTTACCTGCCAGGGTTTGTGGAGCTGAGAGAGCTTCAGTTTGTCGACGATGTCACAGCAGGGAATTCTGGCCGTGCCGTCGGTCACGCATGACAACACGAGTACAGGGACATGAGTGGCCGACCATCGCTCACTGACCATCGCCATCAACTCATCCAGGCCGCTGTCCACTGATGGAAACAAAAAAATGCCATGGTTACATGAAGCAGGTCTTGTCTGCAGAAGTTTCATGTTATATGGACACAAAGTTTCTTTAATTCGGTACACCAATGTTTAATAAAGTTTGATTTATCTCAATGAAAATGTTTTGACTGTGCATGAGTATCATCTTTACAATTCTGCTCACAAAACGTGTTTTGTTAAGAAATAAGTTGACAATATTTCTTGTCAACACTTCAAGGGTTAAGGCAGTGTTTGAGTGAATAAAATAATACACACAGGTTGGTACTTATATAATCAAAGAACCTGAATTCATGGGAAATGGTAGAGGCAGTTTGAAATAACCAGCAAAGTTGCAAAGATTTACATTACCGTATTAACCCTAAATATTTGGCCAAAATTTGCTTTCGGAAATCCTATTTACAAATTATGTCCAAATACAATGTGATTGTGATTAGACCACTACTGCCATACTAACCCTAAATAATTCCAGCACAAAAATATTTACACAATTCCCTAACATTTGATTGGTCCGTAGCAAGTCTGTCCAAAATTGATATCCCGTAAACTCCCATGCCGAACGACTTTCTGTAACCGTGAGGCGCAGTTAAAATAATTCTTAAGAAAATGGAAAACAAACACATTTTCTTGATGAATTTATTTCAAATGCTGGAATTATAAGGAATGAATGGCCTTTTTGTGGATTTTATCGGGGATATAAACTTGGAAAAGTCGCGGGAATACTGGACGAGGCCGGAAGAATACTGGACGAGGCCTTCCGGCATTCGTCCAGTATTCCCGCGACTTTTCCAAGTTTATAATCATTCCTATAAATATTGGCACACTCACGGTTGTGGGGAAACCATATATGTTCATGTTTCCCCAAATAAACTGTGTCCGAATATTTAGGGTTATTACATTAACAGTTAAATTGATATATTAATTGACAAGACGATTGTAATGTGAGGTTACAGCACAAGTACAAAATCTAATCAAGAAACTTGTAAAACAAAGCGATAAATGAATATTCAACATTTAACAAAATAAACAATCTACGTACCTGATGGTGCATCCTGGGAAGCGTCAACAACGTAGATGAAGCCATCGAGTGTCTGACACAGATCTCTCACTGCAGGAATCAGCTCGTACTTGTCCTCTCCTTCTTTGTTCCGGCTCTCTTGTAACAGTCTATTTTGCTGCATTCTATTTCGGTTGATGTTCTGCCGTTCCTCCTTCGATGCAGAGTACATCACAGACAGATGGAACAGCTGGTTTGTTGTGGTTTTCATAGTCATGCCACCGCCCACACCTAGATAGAGAATATCAAGCTATTGTCTTTTGGTATCAAATTTAGGCAAGGCTAGGAAATGTGTAGAAATTCCTACTGTTTCCAAGCAGAGTCTGATGACCTGCATACATGTTACATGTACATAGAGAATACCAGGCTAGTGTCTTTTGATATCAAGTTTATCAGGCAAGGCTAGGAAACATGTTACCGGGGAATTCCTACCATTTCCTAGCCAAGCCTGTAGCCTATTTTACCAACATTGCAATGTATACTTATCTAGCAAAGTATACTTTGAGGGAGAAATTTTCAATTTAAGGATAAATTTATTATTTTTTGTTCTACTGAATTTATTACATTATCACAGCCATTTTGGCTGTGATAATGTAATAAATTCAGTATAATAATTCTGCATACTTTTAATCATCAAATATATGCAGTCGTTAGTTCTATATGAAAAATAAATGAATACTCCCTCAAAGTATACTTTGCTAGATAAGTATACTTTGCAATTTTGATGAAATCGGCTACTGATATAGTGTCCTTTGATATAGAGTTTATGACACAAGGCAAGACAACGTGTCGGATTTCCAAGCGTCTGATCAACTTGATATCAACAGCTACCTTCATATTGTATGTATCGGGTAACTTATGCTACATGATGAGTAAACACAAAATGGATTTCATTGTAAAGAATGCAGCGTTGCTAATTACCCTGATGTCATTCGGTAATAGCAGGTGCATATCATGCAACCAATGAAATGCCAGCAAAAGTAGTTTTGAATCCGCTGTGGCACTGATATGCATTTCAATGCAGGATACAGCAATTTGTTATCAGTATATGTATTTGATCAATGCAAAGCTTGTTATTTGATAAACAATCAGACAGAAGCATTACAAACATGGATATGCCAGGAATGAAAAAATCTGCTGACAATGTGAAACAAAGGTAGGTCCTGTGCATTCACAGTTTTAGCAAGATCTAATCTTTTTTATGGCAGGTGTTCTCTGTACTTCAGTGAGTGAAATACAAATAACATAGCCTCAACCAATCAAACTTCATGATACTGAGCCCGAGAAACAAGTACGTGCTCAGAACATTTGATAATCACAGAGTTTGTACATACCACCATCAAACTGGCCAGGAAACATTCCGGTCGTTGTGAACACATCATTGTTGTTCATCATCAACCGCACCAGCGACCTGGTGCTCGACTCGAGACCTGGCCCGAACATGGCAAATGTCGGCGTCTTCTTCGGCAGGAAATATCTGATCACTCTCGTGATGCTGGTGAACATGGCGTTCTGTTGGTGCAACAGTTGGCTAACATCCGGTGAACATCGCAAGTAACTGGAATATAGTTGGAATTAAAATTTCATGTTAACCCTTTCAACACTATAGCCCTCTATGTGGCAGGTGGGAGCATGCGATGGGTAATTTAACGATCGGGGTTCATCCTTACCGGAATTCCGACTGTAGACCTGGTTTGGCCCTCATATATGTCTTTGTAATTTTGTATACATGTGACAGTTGAATCTGGTTATACGCCTTATGTGAGTATTACGATTATTCATAATTCTATTTTAGGGGAAGGGGCCAAGTGACTGGTGTGGTATGGACCTGGCACCAGGTCAGGTCATTCTAATTTCAGGGCTGAATATATTTTTTCTCTATGTAAATATTCTATTCTGATTTTGGGATTTTCCCCCCAATGCAGCAGGTTAAAACGGGATCGAACCCGTTTGCCCGACCTTACATGACCTTAGCTGTTGATAGGCTGTTAAACACCAATAAACAAACAAACTATAGCCCTCTATGGTGATGTTTGGAAACACTGTAGATCCAGATGGGCCAGCTCGTAATGAGCCATCTCAATAGGATTTGCATTTTTTGTCAAGTCATTTCCACATTTTTAGAGAGAAAAAAAGACTAGTCTGAAAATCATTTTCTGATGATTGGATTGGTCAGAACATTAACATATCAAGATCCATTACAGGTGTTTACGGGTGAAATGGTTAATAAATGGCCAATAACAAGGCACTTGGGTCATTTATGACCAGTGTAGTGATCCTAATCATGTGGCTCATATATGGATATTTATAAAAACAGTTATTCAGGGGCAGACAATGCTAGGTTAACTCGATGGTGAAGAATCTGATGAAACTGCAAATGTGCAGGCTCATCTGGGGCACTGGTCGCACATCAGGGGCGGATTTGGAGGGGGGGTTTCGGAGTTGCAACCCCCCCCCCCATTTTGAAGAGCTCGGAAAAAGGACATCCCCCTAGTTGTGAACAGTAACTTGCAATTACTCCCGTACCGTCCATAGCTACGGACGGTACGGGAGTAGATTAGATTGCAAGATTTACCTTCGCAACTAGACAACACCCCATTCACCAAATGCTGGATCCGCCCCTGCAAATGTACAGTACATTTTTATGAAAATGTAATAAACGAGCATTTATCAGGTATCCAGATATGGCACTGATCCTGATACAATGTATCGCATACAGTCTAGGTGCAAAACTACAGTCACCAAAGTTCCATCGTTGAATGTCACATCATGTGACCAAATGACATTGGTCCACCTTCCTTTCAATGAAAATAACATTCCACTTTTTCTCATCACAGTATAAAAATTTACAGGTACCTGATAAATATAAAATCAGGCTAACATATTGCCAAATTTAAGACCGCAAAACGTGAAGACTAACATTGCTGAGAATGTGCTGTTATTGTGACCAAAACTTACACAGCAGGTGTCTCAGCTAGAAGGATACAGAAAATATTAAAGACAGATTATCTAAGCTACTATGTTCCTAGATTCTCACGGTGACACAGAAATGTCAGAAAGCCCCCATAAGGTGTAATAAAAATAAATTAAGTCAAACTCACATGTCTTTGTTGCACCACTCTGACTGCACTTCTCTGTAAATATCTGGGTTTGTGGAGTGACTTATGACAGACCACTGTTTTATATCTCGTTGTAAAAGTCCTTGCCAGAGCAGATTGTCTTGAGTTACATCATACCAGCTTCTACATACGCTGGACAATTTACACAGGTCTTTGGCTGGCAGATACGAAAATATCTGGAGTCGGACATCAATCTGAAATTAGTGAGAGTTCACCCCTAAGTAACTCGAATGGATTTTGATATGTTAATTTCGCAACATGATATTCAAAATAGTTCATTTATGAAAAGGTGGAATTTCTGTTCTCAAAAATATGAAAATTACATGCAAAGAGGACAGATCCTGATGAGACGGCTCGTCACGAGCCGGCTCATCTGGATTACACTGTTTGCCAATACCACTATACAGGCCTGTGGTGTTGAAAGGGTTAAAATGTAATGTACATGTATTGCGACATACAAAATCCACAGTAGTATCCATGTACATGTATTATTATACTTAATCTGATGAAAACCCAATACCAGTACCACGCAATGGTGATGTTATGCAAATCCATAAGTTAACACAAATTTATAGACGGGTGACTTATGTGAAACCACATACTCGGGGCTCAACAAATACACTTGTCCGCTTATACAAGTTAAATTTGAGATTGTTAATGGAAAGATTTTACAGTAAAAATAATGGCAAATATTACGTCACTTGATTAGTAGCAGATGTTTGTGTCGTGTTGAAGGTTCCTCGGCCATTGCTGTGCATGTATCATGTGGTATTGCGTGCAATAAAATACTGAGTTAGAGTGAGGGGACCAAAGCTCGTGGTATTTTCCCACATGCGTGACGATTTAAACTTACATAAAACTTGCTGCGGCCAAGTTTATTAACTAAAATCGATGACATGAATCTCGCGCATCCAGTGCCATGTTTTTTCCCAGTGTATTTAACAATCACATGACTTGGGGAGCTGTCATTGTTTCCTGCACCGGATGTGGTTATTTTCAATTGTGGAGGATCTATCCTCGCGGTATATGAACAACTTGTTTTATATCTCGTTTTATTCGATGCAGGGAAAAATAAATTTCAGCCATGTTCTACTAGTACCAGACTACAATAGTATCGACTTTTTTTAATCTTGTACCCCCAATTTGTTAACAAAAAATACCTACTAAAAAAATCGCTCGAAGAACAAATTTTAAAATGGAACTTTCTGTTGGCTTCCGGGTCATTGTTTACACTTCGTCTGCTGTCAAAGTGGATCAACAAGCGCTTGCTTCCGGTGATTTGCGTTATGAAAGAGCTTGAATTGGGTGCAAACAACACAAACACGGGACCAGGTGGATTAGTGAAATTTATTTAGATTAGAGAAAACGATCATAAATCATATATACCGCGAGGACTGGTCTCCCGCGAGGACTGGTCCTGTGACTAGTTTTTTCTTTGTGTGGGTTGCATGCGTCTCCTTTGGGTAGCTTGTTATTGAGGAAACAATGAGATCCCATACCATGTTTGTACATGTACTTGTACAGGTAATATATGGGATTAAGTAATAAACCGGTAACTGGAATTACCGGAAACCTATTTTTTACCAAAAACCACCGAAATACCGGAAACCCCTGTAAATCACTATATAATAACATAAATATGTGTTTGTTGTGTGATAAAAGGTTTGTTTACTACATTATAAGATATATGCACTAATTACAAACTATATATGCACTAATTACAAACCATTTGTGTGAAATAAAATGAGTTTGGATCATCTTGTTTGGTGTTTAAATCCAAATTCCAAACGACTGAAATTTACCGGAAAACACTTGCAGTTAAGAATGGACAGTACTAAAAGTCTGTTCCTCACAAATAATAGATAATAATAATAGAGTATGTTAGTCATGGTATAATAATTATTATAAGTATTATAATGATTCGCTTAAATATTATATATTACCGGAAAACACATTCGCTGACTCGATGTCCGTGATTTACCGGAAAACACGTGTGTATGTATCTAAGGCGTCATAATCGCCAATTCAGACTCGTCAGCGGAATATACTGAAAACCATTTTTTTTTTAAATACTGTGTGTGAGATGTCATTGATTTACCGGAAAACACATGTGTACAGTATATGCATGCAAGGCATCGTAATCGGCAAGTCAGACTCGCCAGGGGAATATACCGAAAACCATTTTTTTTTAAAAACTGTGTGTGAGAAGATGTTAGTGATTTACCGGAAAACACATGTGTACAGTATATGTATGCAAGATGTCGTAATCGGCAAGTCAGACTCGCCAGGGGAATATACCGAAAACCATTTTTTTAAAATGCTGTGTGTGAGAAGATGTTAGTGATTTACCGGAAAACACATGTGTACAATATATGTTCCCCTGACGAGTCTGACTTGGCGGTTACGACGCCTTGCATACATACACACGTGTTTTCCGGTAAATCACGGACATCGAGTCAGCGAAGGTGTTTTCCGGTAATATATAATATTTAAGCTAATCATTATAATAGGCTAATTATAATAATTATTATACCATGACTAACATACTCTTATTATTATTATATATTATTTGTGAGGAACAGACTTTTAGTACTGTCCATTCTTAACTGCAAGTGTTTTCCGGTAAATTTCAGTCATTTGGAATTAAACACCAAACAAGATGATCCAAACTCATTTTATTTCACACAAATAGTTTGTAATTAGTGCATATATATCTCATAATATAGTAAACAAACCATTTATCACACAACAAACTCATATTTATGTTATTATACAGTGATTTACAGGGGTTTCCGGTATTTCGGTGGTTTTCGGTAAAAAATAGGTTTCCGGTAATTCCAGTGACCCGTAATAAACCCATTGACCCGGACTTAAATGACCTTAGCTGTTGATAGGCCGTTAAACCCCAACAAACAAACATTTAACAAACCCATACCATGTTATCCGCTGATAATGTGAATGAAAAATTAGTAATTCTGATTAACTGAAACCATAATATGCTTAGCAGCTACAATCTATACATACCGGCAAGTTATCAAACTGTGAGCCATTTTGTCCACAAGTTCTGTCTCTGTCTTTCTGCTCCTGTTGTTTATTCAAATATTGCTGCAAGCCTCCAGAACACACCCTATCGTTCTCGCCCATTTGCTTTTTATATTTCCGGATCAAATTCCTAAAATAGTTCACAGTATTTGGATCTATAACTATGCCCTCATAGTTGTACTGTATATTGTATGTCGTGTCTTTTAAGTGTGCCTCACCGAGTGCAACAGGTTGTGCAGTCTGAACTTCCACAAAACCCAGTCCTGAATGCATGATTTCCACTTCCATTATGATTACTTTTACTGTCCTCAGCTTCTACCAGAACAAATATACACGGCGTATTCCTTTTTTCAATGTTCGTGTAAAGTGTAGTACAATTTCTGATGATTGCTGGTTTTATGTTCAAGAA
The DNA here is from genome assembly GCA_029237695.1 of Conchocele bisecta. Taxonomy (NCBI): domain Eukaryota; kingdom Metazoa; phylum Mollusca; class Bivalvia; order Lucinida; family Thyasiridae; genus Conchocele; species Conchocele bisecta. The sequence continues at coordinate 26,911,957 of CM055268.1, read as the reverse complement.
TGCCATGTCTATTTTCGGAATGTAAATGTTAGACAGTTGTCACTTCCAACGTGTCCCGGAAGTAAAATATTTGTAAACAATCACAATGTTGTTGTACGTCGTGAAAACCAGCCGCTGATTTTTCGACTCGTCATGCACAAGGGAATATCTTTCTTCTTCAGAGTTACAGCACTTCTTCTTTCACGAAGAGTATGTGCCGGCGCCGTATATTTACAGTGTGTTAGGTTGGGTGATACACATTCATTTTCTTCTAAACATATGAAAGTATTCATTAGGGATAAAGAATAAATATATAGTGGATATTCATATATTTGCAACGAATATGACATTATATGTTCATCGAGTGGTGTGAAATGTCCATATTTCTCGAGTGCCCTTTCACACCACGAGATGAACATATATGTCGTTGCAAAAATATGAATATTCTATTTAGTATATACCGCTCCATGGAAATTAGCAGTTTTTTAGACTGTATACGGTAAGGAATGTGTATTTGCAGCCTATATTTACGCTGTTTTGTTTCAGGTGCGCGTTATGAATATAGACAGCGGAAGTAGTCGTATTTTCACCGGAAGTTGTTTATTTCATCGATGAGAACATATGACTTTTAGTTACATCGTATAACTATGTATTTCATGGGTAGGTATATAATAAATATGTATTTCTAGTTTTCCATTTTGTTTGTTTTTATTTTTCGTTTTAGGTATGTTTCCTTTAATGCTGGGTTAAAACTATATACAATTATATGTATTTATAAATGGAAGCTTGGAGTGAAGATAAACACAGGGACCAGGACATTAAAGGCGTCCACTGTGTCTGCTACATGTATAGAAGGCGAAAGAAGGCCCCATTGGGTGACTGTTCGAGAGTAGAATGAGTATTCGTAAGAATCGTTTGCTGTTTGGATGTCTTTAAAGGTCTGTGTACTACTGTGTCTGATTTGTATATCTGAAGAAATAAGAAGATTAGTAGGGTGGATGGCAACAATTAACGCAGTGGATAATTTTGTAGAGCATGATTATTCTAGAACGAGTACGTCTGCTTTCTAGAGAGGGTCAGTTTAGCGTTTGGAGCATATTAGTAACGGAGCTTGTATTGTGGTATCGATTTGAAACATATCTGGCAGCGCGTTGTTATACTTTTTTGATCTGGTTTATTTCAGATTTGGTATGTGGGTCCCAGGTATATGAAGAATATTCTAGTTTAGGTCTAACACGTGCTTTATAGGCATTATCTGTTGCTTTAGCAGAGGTTACTTTTAAATTTCCACGAATGAATCCTAAGAATTGATTTGTTTACCAGTTATAGAATGTATGTGTTTGTCCCATTTTAGATTACTGTGTAATGCAAGGTGTATGATCACGTGGTACTAACAACACCAACAAGTACTGAAACTTCCAGAACCCATCCAATTGAAAGTACGTATTCTTTTATATTGTCCTTATTACGTAACGGTTTTTTATGAAATATGGCACACCAAACGCGTCTTGTTGAGCTGCATTTAGTGGTCTCTGTACTTTGGCCCAAACTTCTGTCGTCTTTTGCGAAGAATCGATTTCCGTGTCAGTAGACACGGAAATCGATTCTTCGCAAAACAACATAGGTCTGTGCCGAACTCCCTGGACGACTAAATGAAGCTCATGAAGACGCGTTTGCTGCGCCATATTTCATCAAAATCCGTTTCATATTAAGGAAAATATCAAATAATACTTTCAAGATTTCAACACTCTCAGCCACTGTTGTTGTTGTTATAACCACGTGATTATGCACCTTGTTAGGTGACGCCTAACTATTTTGCAAGTTCAAATTTTCGAGTGGATGGTTATGAAGTTTATATATGAATTTAATTGGGGTTCCTGTTTAGTGACGCTAAGGATGTTACATTTGTCAGGGTGGAAGTGCATTAACCAATGTTACTCCCACCTGCCTGTGGCTTCAAGGTCGGCTTGTAAATTACTGGAATCGTCAGAGTTACGGATTTCTTTGTATATGATTCTGTCATCTGCAACGAATCTAAGGGTACTATATGTTAGACAGTCTGGAAAGTCGTTGATATAGATAATAAATAGTATGGGTCACAGGAGGACAGTGTCCGGGGGTACTCCAGATGTGGCATGTACCCTGTCTGATGTTTCCTCTTCCAGGACAATTGTATGGGTTCTATTATTATGTGGTTTGATATTTTGGAGAAGTTTTCTAGTGCCGTTTTCAGCAATGTTAATGTCATTCACAATCTGTTGATGGGGGCTTGGCTTCTTGTCGGGTATTTTGTCATTTGTAACGGGCCTTTGAGTATTGTATTCGTCACAGCCCAATTACGGAGTGAATTAACGGTAGGAGTTCCTCCTTATAGGAATCACGATTTGCCTGGTTTGGCCCTCATGTACGTTTTTATCTTTTGTTACCTAGGAGTTGAATTGAGGTTATTGCCCATTATACAAATAGTAAGTTTGTTATTGATCCTACTGCTTTTGGGGGGGGGGGGGGGGTTTTGGAGGGGGGGGGGGGGCAAGTGATTCTGGTGTGGACCTGGCATCAGATCGGGATTATTCTGATTTCAGGGCTGAATATATAGTTTATTGTAAATATTCAGTTCTGATTTTTGGATACCCCAACCCCATTTGTACAGGTAGTATAATTATGCGAATTAGTACTAAACCCATTGACCCGGCCGTAAATGACCTTAGCTGTTGATAGGCCGTTAAACCCCAGCAAACAAACACATGTTGAAACGAGGATTAATTGTTATATTGCCAATACTAGCACCGATTCCAGTATGCATTAGTCTCCTTCTTGGTTGACATAATGGTCAGATAGTTTGTTGCGCCATTTAATTACCGTCTGTGCATCTTGGTGAAGCTTAAATATCGTTGTCGAATTATTGCCACTTACTCTCATATGATACAGTCTTCTCAAAAGGCTCGAGTGAACGACGACATCAAAGACAGATTTACCATCCATGAGTTATTGTAATCCCTCTTGGAATACTTAACACTACATTTATTCTTGAAAATTATTATTTGTTCCAAGTTTCATATTATCAGGACCCATATTCATTGATAGTATAGTGTTTACCGCAGACCGGACTGCCTGTTGTAGAGGAGGACCACCATTGTATATGTTCAGCTGACACGCCGTACACATTCTGGACTTTGCCTCTATTTAATGATTTGGAGGCTGTATTCACACAATAGTGCCATGTTGGTGTATAGTATTCTCGCGTATTCTCTGTCCGGTTTGAACTTCTTGTTCAGTCACATTTATATACTCCATATCGTAGAATGTATAATCATCTCGTGTTGCTAAAGATTTGAAATGTTGGTTTCAGCCGGCAAGTACATCTAATCCTTATATACTTGTTCATAAATATAAAGGTTTTCGATATTACGGTTATGATTGATACAACAGTCCAAAAATAACATGGAAAATACCATGTTATATACTTAGGGTTGAAATAATTAAATTGTCGTTACAGCTCAGCTGGCAAGAGCAAGGAAGATGCAATGCTATACGGTTTTCTTTTATGCTAGTTTGAGCCTATGCAGACGGCGTTGTTTTTGGTATGTTTTACTCATTACCAAAACGCATGTAAAAACAACTTGCATTTACATGTATAAATTATCCAGTGGCTGTGAAAAGGGTCCCTGTGATGTAACGCCCAGTGTTTACCGACCGGTAATTATCCCGAGGTTACCGTTGGCGGCGGCCATTTTCACTATTGGGAAAGAAGCTCAAATGTGTTATTCTTCAACCCCAAATCAACCAACATTCTTGATATTCAGCTGTGGTAATAGAGTATTTATTATAGAACTTGATTAGTTACTGTAGTGGAACATGGAGGGACGGTGTGTAATTGCAACTTGCCTGTTGAATGACAGAAGGTGTGGATTTGGTTGTACCTGGAACTGGACGTGCTGTACGAATAACTTCACACTGCAAACTATTTCGACAAATACTCATCCCTTACCTTTGCAGTTGTGCAATGGTACGCCATGCACGAAGAGGTTACATAACTCGACAACAAAGACCAATTCAGGTCATAAAAGCAACATTCAACATTTCAAACCACAATCATGCTGTGCATATTTCCGCTGTATATGGTGGGGCATGATGCTGTATCCAATGGGCAATTGGCCAACCGGCCCCGGCGAGAAAGCATGCGGTAGTACATCGTATCTATTTCGTCGCATATGTAGACACTGTAACGTGTTTTCACGCCACATCGTATCATTTTTAAACCCTCACAGTTTTACTTGGAGATTGGCATTGTAATTTACCATTGTCTAATCCTCCGTCCGTCCGTCCGTCCGTTTGTCCGTTGCACTTTTGACCAGTTATATTGTGCGCTTAAGTCTGATCATCGGCCAATATAACACACCAAACTTGCACGCAATAATGGGCTACTACTCTAATTCAGAAACTGAATATAACGCTTGTCCTTAAAAGATAGGAACGGACTCGCTGGATTCATATTAAATCATTAAATAATATCGAAATAACACGAACGCGGTAGAAAAACGTCGCGAAAAAAATGGTCAATGCCATTATTATTCATGTTTTGTAACTGGCTTCAAATCGCCTGTAAGTCGCCATCTTGGATAGCCGTGACGTCACAGTGCGGGGCCGTGTACAAGCATATTACCTAATCTGTAAAATGGGAGCTGGTCAAAACGGCCCCAGGTCAACGGCACCTATTTGACCAAAACATCCCCCATGCTTTAATTAATATATAATCAGATTAATAAACTAACAAAATCGACCTCGTAATACGTATGTTGATAAAATCGAAATATTCCATTTCTGTATACACTTGTTGTTCACACCTTTATCCAGACGCGTATGACATGTCTACCATTAATAGTAAATCTAACAAAGCCATGCTTATTGTGCTTACAATCAGTGTAGACCCAGACTAGTCTGCACCCTGTGCTGTCCGATCAGCGTATGTACTGTTAGCCATCCAGTCAAACAATCATTACAATCTGCAGTATAATACATTACTCACGAATTGAAACTATCATATCCATGATTATACGGACGGTCTAATGCACTGGTGTGTTTTCTTATGTACCATACTGAAATTTTAGTAACAATTTTCAGGGAGATTTCAACCTCAAAAAACATATAACCTATACGGTTTCATTTCAAAACAGGCAGGATCATGTTTGTAACCAGCAAAATACAAAGTCTACAGTACGATACCGTACCATATAATGTCAAATGAATGATGTAGCTCCTAATCAGATTTTATTTATTTACTGAATGCAAATATTTTGCCAAACCCAGAATCAGGATCTACCTAATGAAATGTCTAATTCTTATGACACAGCAACAAGTGGTGTTTTCTCATGTGCTGTGTAAATATGTTTTACGACCAGCAGAAACATCCCTGGGGCTAACCAGGGGACTACAATATCTTTGAAATTCAGATGGCAGTATATGACATTCTTTGATGTGAAATATGGTTCACTATCTTACTAAACCTGGCCTATTGTCTCTGCCACCATTATATAGCTAGATCAGCTTGCAAAAGCAGCAGTCTGATAATTGTATGCACAATTTGCACAGTCTGATCAGGATCTGCACTGTTCACCTTTCCATCAATGAAACACATGTCCTGCTTCTAAGCAATATGTATCGTTACCAGGCTACAGAAGTGTGATATTTGATCAGGAGCTATACTGGCTACAAATCCCAAAACCCCATTTCTCAAATCACAGCCACAAATGTGTAGTCCCCGTTAAACACCTCGGGGGGCAGATACGCTTTACAACTACGTCACGGCGCGGTTGCGTATCACGTGATTTTAATGGAGGCAGCCTAAAATCCCCATGGAGTGGAGAGCGCATAAATAATGGAAATTTAAAACCAAATATCTGTGGGATTATAATAAATACAAGTCAAGTAAAGCCACGATATGTCTTTAATATAGCTATATAATGCAAATGTATCGGTTTTGGGGAATGTGTTCTTCTCCTTTAATATGACCGTGACCTACTTTTTCCGCTTAAATGACTTAACAATTCGGACCAATTTGTGCGTTTAAATCCGTTCCTCTGCCTATAACACATACGGCTATCAAACTTGAATACATTATTGATTTCTGCTACTACATCAGAAACTGACCTTAATAGTCACGTTAATAAAGAATGTATACTTTTAAAATTATTTACCATGTGAAACTACTTATATATTGGCTCATCCTCGTATGTGAATTAGGGTCGTATATGGTGTGTAGTAGAGCGGAGATACATACATAGGAGAGCGTTACATAGTGTATATTATTAATTTAATGTTTTATTTTAATAACAACAAAATATAACATGTACATGTATATGTGTTATTCAAAATAGACGTATATGTACAAACATAACGTTAGACCATTCGTATGACCGTAACCTATTTTATGCTGTGGCCACTCGGGGAAATAAAATTGATCATGCTAAACTTCGCATTGCTTTTCATCATGTTGGTGTACATTAGTGTATGGAGTACCACATCGGTGTAATCATGTCACCTTTGCTTATGTTCCATTTGTGCAACAGCTGTATTTGATATATGCTGTCAGTGGGGGCATCCGTGTCCCGTGGATACATTTCTAAATATTGCAAACTCTACAGTATCACAGGATGTACACGTCGTAACCAGAATGTCATATCCTATATGTAGAAAGCTAACACTTTCCACGGATCATTTATACTGCATTTACTCGATATATCGCCACCGACAGATGGCAAGCAAATGTGTTTGAGAGAAATCGGTAATACTCATCATGCGCGCTCGCTTAAGAACTCCATGGACCATCATGTGCAAAAAGCGTGTTATCTTTGCAAATTAGTTGTAAACGTGGTCGTTTGAAATTGTATTCATTACCGCGCCTGTACATATATCAAACACATTGCTGATACTGTCATGTTACAAGCTTAGTCAAATAAACACGACTCTTAACTGCTACGTACAATGTTACTCGGTGAAGGGAGCGACACAGTAAGCAGATTGAAACCATGGAATACCTTGCTCTAGTTGCAAGCTGTAAACTATTGAATCGCCGCTGCTATATTATATTTTCGGTTGGTATTTCTTTCTAATATTGATATAAACTCCACTGTACACATGCGCATTCACCTTGACTTTAACATATAGTATAGATGTATAACAGTATATTATATACTACAAGAAAAAACTGATTGTTATGCTTTCATTTAGATGATATATAACATACAAAACTCCAATGCGCCCCGAAATCTCCAATGCACCTTGACCATATAATATTTTCGGTAGGTATATTTATAATATTGATGCAAAATCCACTTTACACAAGCGCATTTGCCCTGACTTAAACATATATTATTATGGAACAGTATATTATATACAACAAGAAAATAAAATGCTTTTATTAAGAAGATATATAACATATAAATCTCCAATGCGCCCCGAAATCTCCAATGCGCCGCTGCTATATTATATTTTCGGTTGGTATTTCTTTCTAATATTGATACAAAATCAACTTTACACATGCGCATTCACCTTGACTTAAATATATATTATATATATGTAACAGTATATTATATACAACAAGAAAAAAAATAATGTTATGCTTTTATTAAGAAGATATATAACATATAAATCTCAAATGCGACCCGAAATCTCCAATGCGCCGCTGCCATATTATATTTTCGGTTGGTATTTTTTATAATATTGATACAAAATCAACTTTACACATGCGCATTCACCTTGATTTAACTATATATTATAGATATGTAACAGTATATTATATACAACAAGAAACAAATTAATGTTATGCTATTATTTAGAAGATATATAACATATAAAACTCCAATGCCCCGCGAAATCTCCAATGCGCCAAAAATCTTCAATGCGCACTTTAGTCATACCGGAATTATCCCCATTACGCGATTTAGACAAACATGTTCTATTTTCGTTTCAGAACGAGGCTACTTCCTTTCGCCATTTTGCTGGACTCACCATGGTATGAATCGAAAAACAGCGTCGATAAAATCCTGAACATCTTGGTCATTTGCAGAGATTGTATTATTCTTTTCAAGAATATTGAAACATTAGAACCCGAACTTTCAGATTTGCTTTTTATTTTTTCCCTACATGATTAAAAAGTGTAATTTATACGCTTGTTCTTGTTGAAGAAATAATTTATATAAAGTTCACATTCTTTTGAAGTTGGGTAGTCAGTCCTGCGGTGCAGATTACGAAAATGCTGGGGGGTGGGTGGGGAATACATTTATGCAGTGGCAGCCAAATTCAACATGTAAAAGTTAAGATGGGATCCATTTTCTGGAAAGGCAACATTTAATTTTCTAAACATACAATCATAAAAATTGTATCTGAATTGAATCACAGGTGATTCTACTTCTAGCGTGTCTTGGATGGTCAATTATTGTTATGCCACAGCGTTTCGAAGAAACGGGTGACATATAGTGTTTGGACCGTCTGTCCGTCCGTCGCACTTTTCGGTTAACCACTGTGTCACACAGGCAATGTTGAATATCCCCCACCCACTTGCATTCATGTAGTATAACAGAAGGCCAGACACTAAAGCCTGAATGGAGATTTCATTTCAGTGTCCCACTCACTTCCGGTTGAGCTAAAATTTGCAACGGACGATTTGATTGGTTGAAATTTTTTATCAACCAATCAAATCGTTTTTTACAAACGCTTTGCTATAAACCGGAAGTAGCCTGGACAGGCAAAAGAAATCTGCAGTAAAACAAATTAAAAGCATTATTTTGTATGTTTTAACACATCTGGGTTGTAATTGAAGGTGCCATTCCGTTTATTATAAGTTTACTCCAAATAGATATGCCAGAAATTGCACCAATATTGATTAATATTAGACAGAATACAGATTAGTATTTCATCACACTTGTTAGTGTCTCCCCTTGACTCTATCTATACAGATTGAATACAATGGAATTATTTTAGTAGCCCTGTGCTGTGTCACAGTTTCTCAAATATGCTGCAGGTGGCATCCGCGTTCGACAGACGCATTTCTTGTTTGTATATACATAAAACACCTTTCTAAACAATGTACAAAGCAATTCAAATGTGCCCGGGTGTAAATATAATACTAATAGTACTTCAGTCTTCATGAAAAACTTCAAACCACTGGTCCCAAAGTTACTGGCCCGAACAAAATGTTACTGGCCCGAAAAAGTATGCGGTAGAAATATAATATCATAAAAGTATATATATATGCTTGTATAGTAGTTGTATAATAAGAATAAAAACAAGTCAATACAGGGTTCAATCTAGGCAAAATAGGGAGAAGTGAGGGGAAATTAGGGAGAAGTGATCAAAATCATATTTTCCCGGATTTTTTTTCTTGTAGTTATCGCGTAACTGTATACATTAACTCTATGTTTTCAAAAGCATATCTATTTCAGGGGTCGAGGCATCAACATGTGCTTGTATCATACAAGCCTAGAATGACCATAGCTGTTGACAGACCATTAAACACAATCATTATTATTTCTAAGTTCTGACGAAAGTATGTGATGTTAACACTCAACTCGGTTGAGCCACCTCGTCGAGACAGTCTAAGTGAGTCTTAACAACCTTGCGTATACTGTCATTGAGAAATAAAAGACACGGGGAGGGGGGTTTATTTCATCTCGGAAGTATATGGCGTTACCACTTTTAATTTATATAAATACTTTAGACGAATAGCAAATTAATCCGTATAAATTCACTTAAAATATCATTTATGAACTTGGATGTGCATAAATTCTGTATATTTAGTTAATACCAAACTGAATTATCATAAAAATCTGGTTATGTTAACATCGATTGGAAAAAGTTGCAAATGGACGAAAGTACCGAAATCGCCGAAATTGTCCATGATATTTACAGACTTTTTAGCTCGACTATTCGAAGAATAAGTAGAGCTCATGTTGTCACCCCGGCGTCACGTCACACCTTGGTTAAGGTTTTTAGTCAAGCTTGTATATGGAATACTACTGGCCCTACACCCACCATACTTGGACAACTTCATCTCCTAGTGATGTACATCAATAACCCCTGATCTATATTTCACCTTGACCTACATTTCCTCTTGAATTACTTGGTTAATTCGCCTTGGTTAAGGTTTTTAGTCAAACTTGGTTAAGGTTTTTAGTCAAGTTTGTATATGCAATACTACTGGCCCTACACCCACCATACTTGGACAACTTCATCTCCTAGTGATGCACATCAATAACCCCTGATCTATATTTGACCTTGACCTATATTTCCTCTTGAATTACTTACTTAATTCCCCTTGGTTAAGGTTTTTTTTCAAGCTTGTACATTGAATACTATTGTGCATCCAGACACCATACTTCGACAACCTTTTCTCATAGGTATGTACATCAATAACCCCTGATCTCTATTTGACCTTCACCTTCATTTCCTCTTCAATTACTTACTTAATTCCTTTTGGTTAAGGTTTTTAGTCAACCTTCTATATGGAATACTACTGGCCCTACACCCACCATACTTGGACAACTTCATCTCCTAGTGATGTACATCAACAACCCCTGATCTATATTTGACCTTGACCTACATTTCCTCTTGAATTACTTACTTAATTCCCCTTAACGTTTTTAGTCAAGCTTGTAGATGGAATACTCCTGGCCCTACACCAACCATACTTGGACAACTTCATCTCCTAGTGATGTACATCAACAACCCCTGGCCTATATTTGACCTTGACCTACATTTAACATTAAATTACTTACTTAATTCCCATTGGTTAAGGTTTTTACTCAACCTTGGTTAACCTTTTTACTCAAGCTTGTACATGGAATACTATTGTGCATACAGACACCATACTTGGACAACCTTTTCTCATAGTGATGTACATCAATAACCCCTGATCTATATTTGATCTTGACCTACATTTCCTCTTGAGTTACTTAATTCTCTTTGGTTAAGGTTTTTAGTCAAGCTTGTAGATGGAATACTCATGGCCCTGCACCAACCATACTTAGTGACAACTTCATCTCCTAGTGAGTACATCAACAACCCCTGACCTATATTTGACCTTGACCTACATTTAACCTTAAATTACTTACTTAATTCCCCTTGGTTAAGGTTTTTAGTCAAGCTTGTTGATGGAATACTATTGTGCATACAGACACCATACTTGGATAACTTTTTCTCGTAGGGATGTACATCAATAACCCCTGACCTTTATTTTACCTTCACCTACATTTAACCTTGAATTACTTGGTTAATGTTTATAGTCAAGCTTGTATATGGAATACTTATGGGCCTACATCAACCATACTTGGACAACTTCATCTCCTAGTGATGTACATCAATAATCCCTGACCTATATTTGACCTTGACCTACTTTTATCCTTGGATTACTTAGTTGTCTCCCCTTGGTTACGGTTTTTACTCAAGCTTGTATATGGAATACTCCTGGGCCTACAGCAACCATACTTGGAAAACCACGCACCTACGTCCAAGGTCACTGTTGAAGGTCAAACCTATTGAAATTCCCTTCCGCTCTAAATCTTCTACACCGATGCATGGATTATCACACTATGCCCAGGGTCAAGGTCACAGACTTGATGCGTTTCAAACCTTAACGCTCGGCTAAATGGCTTATAATCAAAAATGCCTCGTTTTCTTTGGCTGCCAGTGGGGGTATTCGTGTGCCGACAGGCCACATTTCTAGTTTCTCTTGGTTAATGTTTTTAGTCAACCTTGGTTAAGGTTTTTATGCAGGCCGCAGCCACCTTCTTTGTCAAGCTATGTGTACATCGACAACCCTTGTAGTCGAGCTATGCTGTTCTCCTACAGCTCTTGTTCATGTTTTCTGACAATACAGTTAGCCATATTTGGTTGAAATAAACAGTTAGTAATGTAATAAACAATATTTGTTTTTGCCATCAAAGGATTTCATTAGAATATATTGATTTCGTGTTTAATTCTTTCACACTTTTCGGCGAAAAAGAAAGTTGCCATCATAGGCTTCCGCATCCGCTGTGTTTGTCACGACTCGGTTCGTCGGGTGGCGCCTCGAGAGCTAACGATTGGATGCTATTTTTATTTCGGAAATGGTATCCCACAAAGCGTCATAAGCTGACAAAAATGTGTGTAAACAATTACGAAATTTGTTCGCCACCGGGCGACCCAGCTTATTATTTTTACTAGCCAGAAAGAACTCGCATCTGGCGCCCGTTAAAAGGCGTGTTTGTTTGTCTGGTTGAGAGTATTCGGAGGGAGTTGACTATAACGGGTTCATGATCAATCGCTGATAGATATATTGCCGACGTCTTTCGCCACAGTAACCTGTAAGGGCTGCCTTTACTTACCAGCGATTGGCTGTACTGTATAAATAACTTGGCCACGAGAATAACACGTGTTTTTAACTGACAATTATAGTAGCCAATGTTTGGCTAGGAGATTATTGGAACTATCGACCCGTGACTTTTATTGTCACAGCGGGTAGGCATGATTTTAGTGAATCGCGTAATGGATCGGATGTGATTTTGGTCAAACAATCGGGTGTCATAAAACAAATGGTATTGTAAACAGTTTGGCAGGCCTGCAATTAGCGAGATTTAGGTCACAGGGTGGGAAAAGGGGATTACCTGGACGAATTTGGTTCCAGCTTTTTTTTTATATTTTGCGAGATTCTTTTAAGGCCTTGCCGGACACATAGGGCAACTTTGGCGGAAAAAAAGCGACCAAAATTGAAACCTGTCAATATAATGTTGTAATTGCAAATTCTGAGGACACCAGCCACTGGGACGAACTTATTTGGCGACTACTCGCCGTACATGGACTGGTATAGCGACATGAAGAAAAGTATACGCTGAGAACGGTGCGTCGTAACAAAAAATACACGCGTATACCACATGTACAACGATGATCAGACTGGTTGCCGGTCGTATGCTCCACACGTTACACAAGAACATGTTGAATATGAGGAACGTACTACTGGGGACCAGTTTACAATGCTTCCTGATAGAAAATAATAAACAAGACAAATTTGGGTTTCGCATATTCTGAATTATGCTGAAAATTTCTACTGGTCTGCCGGGCCTGCCAGCTTCTGAATTTTACTGGCCCGCCGGAAATTTTACTGACATCGGACCAGCGGCTAAATTCGAAGACTGGTACTTAGAAGGGTACAAAACTCCCATTAGCCACCATGATTTGAAACAAAAAGCCATGCGATGTAGACATCTGGAACTCGCCTTTACAACGCATTACAGCGTGTCGAAACCGCTGCTTCGGGTGGGTTTTCGGCATAGATTTTACAGTTGCTAACGTTGGTAAGACGCGTTTTTAGTGCAGTTTACACTCAAAATCTTTGAGATTTATGTTACTGTATTATCAACTGTAAAATCTATGCCGAAAACCCACCCCAAGCAGCGGTTTCGACACGCTGTAATGCGTTGTATAGGCGAGTTCCAGATGTCTACACCGCATGGCTTTTTGTTTCAATGGTGGCGAATTGGGAGTTTTGTACCTTTCTAAGTACTATTACAACCGGGCACATTTTAATTGTTTTGTACATTGTTTAGAAAGGTGTTTTATGTATACAAACAATAATTGACCATCCAAGACACGCTAGAATCACCTGTGAATTGAATTATTAGATGAAACGAAGCGCATTAGATTGTAACTTGGTGATACTAATTATCGGTGACTTGAGCACTTGATGTTGATTTAGTGTCCGTTTTCTCTTGATTTTTATGAACACAATGCATACATTTGGTGGTACTAATTGATGTAAGCCAATGACTGAACTTTTTAATTGTCAAATTTCTCGGTATACACCGGTAATTAGGTCACAGAGGATATTACTTTTATACTACTAACAGGGATCAAGCTAGAGGGTGAAGTGGGCGAAATTCTGTCCCTAAATTGCCTGACTTCTTGTTTTGAGCTGAGGGAGAAGTTTTTCACTATATAAAATATAATTTTTCTGCAATTTCTTGAAAAAGTAGTATATTTTCCAAAATGTTCGGAGACCATTTCTCCCTATTTTGGAGTGCTAGCTTGAACCCTGTACTCATACTTTTTTTGGATGGAAAATAAATCAAATATGTCGCAGTTAACTGCTAAAGTGTGAATCGGATCTGTTTCAATATTCTGAGGAGTGGAATCATAACTTGCTATGGACGGACGGTACAGGAGTAGATTGCAAGGATTACTGTTCGCAACTAATACGGCACACGCCTTGTTTATCAGGCATAATTCCACTGTAACCGCTGTATGGTCAGTTGACTGTTGAGGTGCATTGCGTGGTCAAAGTTGTGCCTGCCACATAGGCTGTGCTGATAGGCAGCCGACAGGGAGTCCCATAGCAGTTATTAGTTGCGAACGGTAACTCTTGCAATCTATATCCGTACCGTCCGTAGGCAGATTTATAATTCCACTCATAGGATTCCTCTGCAGAATAGCGAATCAGATCTGATTCACACTTTAGCAGTTAATTGTGAAAGATTCTCTATATTTTTTGATTGAACTGAGTGTTGATATTATGAATATCATATTCAAGTAATTATGACATAAATTTACATATGTAGATGACCTGATAAAGTAAATTTAAGCTAGAATCAACCAGTGACCCAGTCAGTGGCAGCCAAATTCAACATGTAAAAGTTAAGATGGGGTCCGTTTTCTGTAAAGGCTTTAAGCCGTCCTTAAAAAAGTGTTTGTTTCCTGTAACCCGACCCAGAATTTTAGAAGTAGGTCGGTAGCCAATTTCTTTTTTTTCTGTCACATGTCGTGGGTGGCAGGTGGGAGCATGCGATGGGTAATTTAACGATCGGGGTTCATCCTTACCGGAATCCCGACTGGAGACCTGGTTTGGCCCTCACATATGTCTTTGACATTTTGTATGTGACAGTTGAATCTGGTTATAAGAGTAATCCTTCCGGTATTACTTTTAAATAGGGGAAGGGGCCAAGTGACTTTGGTGCAGTATGGACCTGGCACCAGGTCAGGTTATTCTAATTTCAGGGCTGAATATGTTCTTGATGTAAATATTCCGTTCTGATTTTGGGATTTTCCCCCCAATGCAGCAGGTTAAAACGGGATCGAACCTGTTTGCCCGGCCTTACATGACCTTAGCTGTTGATAGGCCGTTAAACACCAATAAACAAACAAACTGTCACATGACGTATTGAATTTAAAAATTATTAATATTAAAAAGGTTCAATATTTTAACACTTGCAATAAAATGTCAATTGCTGTATGTATTGTTGTATGAACATGTATGCCATTTAGGGCCAGAGATTATATTAACCCTTTTAACCCACTGTAGCACTAAATCGAAGAAAAAAACGAAATTACAATATAAAAAAATCGGGTTGCACCATTTTTAGCGGGTCGGTCGGGTTACAGGAAACGGAGATATAATTATGGATGGCCTAAATGCAAAAAATAATTTTCTAAACCTTCTACAATGTTAAAAATTGTTTCAGAATAATTGGTTTGTATTACTTTTGTCGCGCCTGCTTTAGCAGAGGCGCGACTATAGTCGGCGCTTTTTCCGTCGTCCGTTTTTTTTTTGTAAGGCAAATGCGTTAGTTATTGTTTTTTCACAATATCTCCTTAACCCCTTGCCAGACATTGATAATATTTCATATCAATGTTTGTCTAGGGATGATGCTTCATTACGCACACCCCCACATCCAAAGTCTGAAGGTCAAGGTCATTTATTTACTTGTAATGTTCACCGGATTTGTAACAGAAATGTGTTAAGTTATTTTTTTTTCACAATATCTCTTTAACCCCTTTCCAGACATTGATAATATTTCACATCAATGTTTGTCTACGGATGATGCTTCATTATGCACACCCCCACATCCAAATTCTGAAGGTCAAGGTAATTTATTTACTTGTAATGTTCACGGTCAAATGCCTCGGCATGCGCGACACCACTTCCGTGGCGGAATTCTTGTATAATACTAATATTTGTTCAGATGGAAAATATATCAAATATGTCACAATTAACTGCTAAAGTGGGATTCTGCAAAGGAATCCTATGAGTGGAATCGTAACTCTACTTACGGACGGTACGGGAATAGATTGCATGAGTTACCTTCGCAACTACACGGGTATTTGACAAGCCCATCTCTGCATGAACCATCTGCTGCAGTTCGATGGGTGGTCAAACTAACATATTTACGTTAGAATTTTGCGTGTTTACGGTCGAAACCGCGTTTGCCTTGAGATGATAATAGTGTTTTCGTTGTAAGTCATTGTGCGTGATAGAAAGAAATATTGGTTAGTGATAACTGTACCATAATTATATACTTTCAGACCAAGGGCACATCCAGTTTCGGTAAGCGACACAACAAGACACACACCCAGTGTCGGCGGTGTGGACGTCGGGCCTACCACATTCAGAAGAAGAGGTGTGCCTCATGTAGCTACCCCAGCGCTACCGGCAGATCATGTACGTTCTACGATAAACACCAAAGTTTGCACTATTATGTTTAGGCAATGTCTGGTTGTCCAAATATAGTTGCACTGAATGTGTAACATACAGTGATACTGATGCTGATCATACTAGGGCAGTCTGTCTCTGATCATGCTGCTAGGTAGTCGTGACTTCATGTCTGTCTTGATATACAGTCATGATGGCCTACTCTTGTAAAGTGGCATTTTCCTGTGGAATTTTCAAAAACAGTGATAAAGTATCAAATTTGCATATTTTAAGTTAAATTACTTGTGGGTTATTTCAATACACATGTAAATAGTAGTTATAAACAATTTAAACTTTTTAATATTGTTCATAGAAATAAAAAACAAATATTTTTATTGACAAAATTCATGAATATCTGAGAAAGAAAAAACATGTTTTGAAATCAACAATATAATAATGTTGGTGTATGTTTGTAAATGTAAACTAGGGTTCAATCCAAATTTCTACAGTTAGATGCTGTATATGTTCAGTTTTATTGAAAAATATCAAATGCCAATAAACAAATAGCCATCACGACCCAACGTGCTTGGGTCGGTGATGTTCTCGACTAGCAGCTAGGAGTCTACACATTGCTATGATAGTGAGCGCATTATCACATTGCTTTGGTTAACCGTTAGAATTCTAAATGAAGTATTGTCCATTGCTGGTTTTATTTTCCCATTTATCATCAAAATCTTTAGAATCTGGTCCATTGGGAAAATATGCTTACTGTTTTATTGAGTTTCATAGTATTTCCTTTCCACTTGTCTGCCAGATGAGATAAACTGTGGTCCCATCCCTATATGACCTTAACTGTTGCTGGGACATTAAACCCCATTCATTTCATTTTTGTGACAGAAGTTGTTTATTATGCCCTACCACGATAGTGGAGGGGGCATTTAGTGTTGCCCTTGTCCGTTCGGCACGAACCTTGTAACTCTTAAGACTTTTAAACCTTACTAGCTACAGACTTGAAACTTGGTATATAGCTTCCTTGTGATGAGTAGATGCGCAAAGTTTAGATTCTTGATCTGACCCCGGGTCGTGTATTATCTCCCCCTTTTCGACATGGAATTTTCCAATTTTGGCTTGTAACTCGTAAAACAGTAATAGCTACAGACCTGATACTTGGTATGTAGCTTCCTTAAAATGAGTAGATGCACTAAGTTTATTTCAATTTTTGATTGGACCGGGTTATGGATTATCTCCCCCTTTTTGACTTGGAATTTGGCAATTTTGTCTTGTAACTTGTAAAACTTTTAAACCGTAATAGCTAGACGTCAACTGCATGTTTCCAGATAACTGGAGCGTGAAGGCGAAGCGCAGGAGGACAACTGGCACTGGCCGTATGCGACACCTCAAGGACGTTTACAGGCGATTCAGGTATACAGTCATTAACACTGATGAGAACATGTCGGCTGTGATTTTGGGAATTGTGACAAGAGCACCTCCTGATTAAATACAACTCGTGTAGCCAGATAATGATTTACGTTGCTTGTTAGATGCATGACAGTTGTTTCATTGAAGAATGGCAAACAGTGCAGATCCTGGTCGGACTGCGGATGCTCAGGCTGATCTTGATCTACACTGGTCGCAAAACTCGCAAGTCCCATTTTTCCAGTCCTAGCCGTATATATATATTTATTAAGCATTAAACATACATTCAAATATGTTTTTAGCCATTTCATACAAGTTTGCGAAACATAATGTGCGAAAACCGACTACCGCAGACCATAGTTGTATACATGTATCGTAGAATTTGGTGTTGACGTGGGGCAATGTTACTGAACGCGAGCAAAGCGATTCTGTCAAATACACTTCAATTTCATTGGAGTTCCTCCAACCATAATAACAGCATGGGAAACCTCGAGTCTATCCATCTGGTGAATCACTGCATTTAACCCTTTCAACACGACATGCCTGTATAGTGATATTGGCAAAACGTGTAGATCCAGATGAGCTGTCTCATCAGGATCTGGACTTTTTCCAAGTAATTTTCATATTTTTGAGAACAATGTGGTGAATGGGTTAATGTGGAAATTGACCCAAACTTCTGACATGTGCAATTTTACAAAATTCATGAGATCTACTAGCCGATACTTTTGTACCTTCTGTATAAGAATGGATGAATGAATCGTAATTCTTAGCCAGTAAATTTACAAATATTACATAATTGATGAACTTGGTGCTTAATTGTGCTACAATTTGGACCAAGTGATATACATGTATTATGAACGCCCGACATCAGAATAATTTGCTTTGCTCCCAGCATTATATGAGCATTTCATCTGCAGGGCTCCAGATAAGGAATTAGTAATTGAGTATTGTCACTCCATCGTTTCTGAAGCAATTGGGTTTTTCAAAATTTGAATTGGGTAAAGTATAATCACAGTACTGTTTACACAGACAGCAATTATTGAATATTTTGCTTCAAAATTAAAACATGTCTTGGCATTTCATTAGAAGTGTCCCCTTGGAGACAATTCTAATGAAATACCAAGATGTGTTTTCATGGAAAATAAGAAAAATATGCTATTTTTCTGCAGCATGATAAAGGTACCACAAAATTATTAAAATATGCAGCTTATCTGGAGCTTGCATCTGTATCTGACTGTTGAATGTATGCAAAACTGCAATCGATCTATCAAGTTTTGTTGCATTATGATGGGGGGGGGGTAGGGGGCTGCAAATTAGGAGCTAGACTAGCCACCTTTCTCCAGTCACAGATACATAACGAAAGTTACGGGCTCATTGCAATTCTTATGTATTCGTGTCCCCACTGAATCTTGCTGGGATTCACACCTGGGCCAAGTGATCTGTAGCCTATTTCGCCAACATTGCAAAGTATTCTTTGAGGGAGAAATTTCCAAGTTAAGGATAAATTTATTAATTTTTATTATACTGAATTTATTACATTATCACAGCCATAAATTCAGTATAATAATTCTGCATACTTTTAATCATCAAATATATGCTATGCAGTGGTTAGTTCTATATGAAATAATGCATTTTGGGAAAAGCAAATGATTACTCGCTCAAAGTATACTTTGCTAGAGAAGTATACTTAACAATTTTGGTGAAATTGGCTACTTGTGTAGTTAACGGTACCTGGTACCAGATCAGGACACTGTCAGTATTGATTATGTTGCTCCCCACTTACAGGTGTATTCCCTCTATATATGGCTGTGACTCGAGAAATGTTGGCTTATATGACTTGTGAACAGTAGATCCTGATAAATAGCACATTCCTGTAGCCTGATAACCATCTATATTCCTTATCAGAAGCATGGCGGGTGCATTTGTGAGCAGTGCAGATCCTGATTAGACTGATCTGGATCTACTCTGGTCGCAAAACAAATAAGCCCCATTTCTCGTGTCACCGCCAGATATAAATGGTAATAATTCCAGCACAAAAATATTTACACAATTCCCTAACATTTGATTGGCTCGTAGCAAGTCCAAAATTTATATCCCAGTAAACTCCCACGCCGAACTACTTTCCGTAACCGTGAGGCGCAGTTAAAATAATTCTGAAGAAAACGGAAAATAAACACATTTTCTTGGTGAAATTATTTCAAATGCTGGAATTATAAGGAATGAATGAAAAGTCGCGGGAATACTGGACAAAAAGGCCATTCATTCCTATATTGTTTTGTAGGAATGGATTCCGTGAAGGCACACAGCCAAAGCCCAGGAGGTCCGGCGCTGCTGCTCCATCCACTGCCGTTGCTACGAAATAAACTGTTTATGGGGGGAAATAAATCGTAAAAAATGCATTAAAATTCTTTCTATCATTTTTTCATCCACATGTGGAAAAAAAGTGTTTTGTCCAGTCCACAGTAATGCATGTGCTAGGAAATTGGGCCCGTGACATTGGGGTATCATGTCTCTTGGGGTTTTGTGTGGTCACCTGCCAGAAAATCAGTGCTGCATACGGGCCCCCGGCTGAAAAAATGTAGATCCCAAAATCAGAACGGAACATTTACATTGAAGAAAACAAATATTCAGCCCTGAAATTAATAAGAGTAACTTGAGCTACTGAGAAAATGTACTTTGTAGCCTCGGATCAGCCTGTTCATCTAGTCAGACTTGGCCCACGCTGATCGCTTTTCAGCCAGTCTAACATTGTGTTCATGGAACACTGTTTGATCTATCCATTTTACTAAGAATACAATTATGATCAAAATGCTCACAACAGTTCTAAGGTCTTATAATTCCAGCACAAAAATATTTACACAATTCCCTAACATTTGATTGGCGGCCCGTAACAAGTCTGTCCAAAATTTATATCCCAGTAAACTCCCACTCAGAACTACTTTCTACAGGTGCGCTGTCAATGTAAAGAAATGGCTGCCGTCTGTCAAAATAAACACATTTTCTTGATGAATTTATTTCAAATGCTGGAATTATAAGGAATGAATGGCCTTTTTGTTGAATTTATCGGGGAACCCGCGACTTTTCCAAGTTTATACCCCGATAAATTCCACAAAAAGGCCATTCATTCCTATATACAATTATGATCAAAATGCTCACAACAGTTCTCTGGTGTTTTGTCCGTCTATTGATTGCCGGTAAACAACAATAAATCAAAATCAGTCGACCGCCTATTTGCAATAAATACTGGACAAGGCAAGCTGTCTGAAATACTCTATGCGAGTTTTAGCTTGCATGCAGGAAGTGCTACTGCCTTAACCCTGCCATTGGTGGCGTCCACAAACCTTAACATGGGATGGATAGTTTCCATATTGTCTCGGCCACTATAGCGCTCACAATTCCGTTGTTGGCTTCAACAATTTTGGACGTTGTCCAAATTTCGGTCACAATTCCAGCTTCGACTAACAATTTTGGACGTTGTCCAAATTTCGCATTATCTTGATCGGTTAGTCGGATCAATACCAATATTATCTTCATCAATAGCTTCCTCACATTGATGGCTATCCATCCAGTGTCATTCGGGCGACCTTCACCTTTGTGGGACGTACATTTTGGAGATAGTCCAAATTTTGCATATCTCTTGATCGGATCATTAACCGATTTCATCAATAGCTTTCTCACATTGATGGCTATCCACCCAGTCATTGGGTGACCTTCACCTTGGTTATTGTGGATTTGTCATAGGGCAGTAGAGGACAATTACAGCAGGGCTGTTATATCGAGCAGATCCATGCAAGGAAAGAGACATTTATATAAGACATTTACAGAGCGTTAAGGTTTTGAATGCATCAAGTATGTAACCTGGGCTTCGCGGTGGTGGGATGATCGTGGATTTATCACAAGGTGGCAGAGGACCATTACATCGGTGTGTGTGTGAAATATCGAGCATATCCGTACAAGGAAACGGAAATTATAAGTTTGTTGGGGTTTAAAGGCCTGTCCACAGGTAAGGTAATTTAAGGCTGGGTCAATGGGTTTATTACTAATTCCCATATCACCTGTACATGTACAAATGGGGGTAAAATACCAAAATCAGAACTGGATATTTAAAAAAAAATAAAAAAAAATAAAAATATATATATATTCAGCTCTGAAATCGGAATAATCTTGATCTGATGCCAGGTCCTCGCCACACCAGAATCACGGCGGTAGAGGATCATTAAAGCAATGCGTGCATGAAATATTGAGCAGATCCAATCAAAGTAACGGACACAAGAAATTTACCCGAGCGCAAAAGGTTTCCTTGACCCTGGATTTGTAGGTAGTAGAGGCCCAATTAGAGCAATGCGTGTGTGAAATATCAAGCAGATCTGTGGAAGGAAACAGAAATTATAAAGCATTTACCTGAGCATTAAGGTTTCGAATGCATCAAGTATGTGACCTTGACTCTGGGTTTAGAGGGGGAGGGACGATCGTGGATTTGTCACTGGGCGGGCGGTAGACCATTAAATCGATGTGTGTGTGAAATATCGAGCAGATGAGCAGGGATTCCGCTGGGAAAAATAAAAAAATCGCCACTTTTTCTTTTCTTTTTTCCAAAATTGTAATTTTTTATCGCCCATTGTTTATTTTCATCGCCAATTGCTTACCGCGCCGTCTGATCAGGGTCTACGCTGATCGTTATTTGGTCACGGTAAGTAGACTTCACCCTTACTATATTTATTCAATTTTGTCGTCTGCTGTCTTTATTTTCCATATGTCTCGACAAAAAAACATGAGTTGACAGTGTTTTAGAATCGGAAATGACTCAAGTGGTGGCGAAACATGTTTTATCGAGAAGAAACACACACTATGAAACAACAGCAGACGACACTTTTCGCGTCCCGCATTCCAAGGGTTAACCCTTTCACCCCTAAGTAACTGGAATGGAATTTGATACGTTAATTTTGCAACCAATCCAATGGTCATTAAATGACCAGTCCATTTATGAAAATGTGTTTTTGTTCTCAAAAATATGAAAATTGCTTGCAAAAAGTGCAGATCCTGATGAGCCGACTCGTCTGAATCTACACTGTTTGCCAATACCACTACACAGGTATGTGATGTTGAAAGAGTTAATGTGTGAATATTTGGAACGCTATCTGAAACCAGGCAATCCCTGAAACACAGTCAGAAAATGATTTTCAAACTAGCGCATTTATGAAAAGGGGGTATTTTTGTTCTCAAAAATATGAAAATTACATTCAAAAAGTGCAGATCCTGATGAGACGGCTCGTTACGAGGGGCTCATCTGGATCTTCACTGTTTGCATAAACCGCTCTAGCGGACTATCGGGTTCAAAGGGTTAATATTCTCAACAAATCGAATTATGCCGTGTCCATGGAAACGACATCTACATTTAGTTGCATTTCCAGTTACTTGACGATTGTCCATTGGTACGGAGTTCTCACGAAATAACAATTTGTTCCCTCAATATAACAATTCGTTCCCACGAATTACAATTCGTTCCTACTCCATTTAGCAATTCGTTCCCAATAAATAACAATTCGTTCCCACGATGTAACAATTGTATTTCGTGGGAATAGAATTGTTATATCGTGGGAACGAATTGTTAATTGTCAATTCGAGGGAACGATTTGTTAAATTGAGGGAACGAACTGTTATTTCGTGGGAACGAATTGTTAATTCGTGGGAACGAATTATTAATTCGTGGAAACGAATTGTTATTTCGTGGGAACGAATTGTTAGTTCGAGGCAACGAATTGTTAAATTGAGTGAATGAATTGTTATTTCGTGGGAACAAATTAATAAAAAAATCCCTGCGCGGCTCCCGTACGTTGGAAATGATTTACTAAAATGTTGAAACTGTCTTAAGGTACATTTTCCCGACCCACAGACTATTTGACGCCATCGTTGCCTCCCATAATCATGAGACGTGATCGGCACGGTATCCTGGTGAGCACATAATATGCTTAATTGTTCACATACGGTGAAGATAGGTGGTAATTAACAGCACCCACGTGTATATCGTATCCGATTCGATTATGTCAAAGATAGATGCCGACATCATCTGGGATACATGCATAGGATTACATAATTCCTCTGTTTGTTACCACAATAGATAATCAGAGTACTCGCGCCAAATGCTGGTTCGCAGGCGTTACTCTATCTGATGGACACATTAATTAGTAGACGTTAATTAACCATGGAAACAATTGCTGCCCGTGTTAATTAATGCAGATCCTTGACCGGCTCCAAACTGGTTATATACCGGCTTACAATTGCTTCGTTTCAGATACCAAGGAGTTTAAGTTAGTCTCTATATGTCTCTGCAGATACCGATACATATTCGCTCTGATCGTGTTTAAAAGGATTTAGGGTTTTTTACAAATAATATAAGATGTAAGTATGCGTATATAATAAAAGTACATGGGATATATCAAACAGTGTAAATATGAATATTTTACCATGGCGAGTATTGTGTTCATACATATGGCCGTTTTGGGAGACATACTGTCTCCACGCTATTGGGATCGTGATTCTGGCCGTTTGCACGGGTCTACTTTCGGAAGTGGCTCTCTGTTCATCGGGGGACGTCTCAATAGGCTCAACTTGCGTTCGCAATTAACAACAGTCAGGTGACATTTAAAGTCAGCGAGTGAACTGAAAGCAAGTTATTAATAGCAACGGCAATGCTCAACATTATGTGTAAAATAGTTGGCATGCCCAACTTTACTTTTGAAGAGAACAAATTGCTGTTATTGAGACGCCCCCCGTATCGTGTACCACGCAGTCGCAATGCGACGTCGAAGGCCATTTCTTTTTCATATTGTGGTTTACGGGCGATTTTCGAAAAATTACCCTCTGGGTGAGCGAAACAAAATTCATGAAAACATTTTGCCGTTCATGCAGCCATACACGGTATGTAGGTCTACGCCCAGTCATAATTTTGAAAAGATTTCACATAATACGTCTGCAATATACCTCGTAAAACGGTTTATTAGTCGGACATAAAGCACCTTTGCTTCATCAACCTATTTGTGTTTAGAGCAGGCTGTATTTTACAAACACCAGTAACTGATCAAGTTCTCCAAATTTGCAGATTGTACATCCAATAATCAACATCGAATATATTTCTAACTAGGAATTTCTCAGTATGCAAATTCACAAGTGGCTACTTGTCTCCCGCCAGTCAGTACTTTCAGTACTTTGATTCAATAATGTCAACACAATCATCAGCTAGAAGCAGTATATAACATTTGTGTGTTATTATGGTGATTTAAACGTATTGACTATTTCCTTCAGGAATATGTAAATTGTTGTTAACTGACCAATCTTTGATTCATTGAATAATTTATCTACTTTTAAAACATCTGGTCGATGACAAAAGTATTTTGAGAGATATTTCTTTCTCAAATCACCGAAATAAAATCCCAATACGAAATGCAACTCGTCACTATCAGGACAGAACAGAACAAAACCTTAATTATTAGTATGATCTCAGCAGCCTATTTCACCAACATTGCAAAGTATACTTTTCTAGCAAAGTATACTTTGAAGGAGTAGTCATTTATTTTTCCTGAAATGCATTATTTCATATAGAACTAACAACTACATATATTTGATGATTACAAGTACCGGTATGCAGAATTATTATACTGAATTTATTACATTATCACACCCAAAATGGCTGTGATAATGAAATAAATTCAGTATAATAAAAATTAATAAATTTCTCTTAAAATTGAAAATGTCTCCCTCAAAGTATATATTGAAAATGTTTCCCTCAAAGTATATATGCAGTCGTTAGTTCTATGTGATATAATGCATTTCCGGAAAAATAAATGATTACTCCCTCAAAGTATACTTTCTTAGATAATCTTAATAATAATCTTGTTTTACGTAATTTTTTCGCAATTCCAGTAGCCTATTTCACCAACATTGCAAAGTATACTTTTCTAGCAAAGTATACTTTGAGGGAGTAATCATCTATTTTTCCCGAAATACATTATTTCATATAGAACTAACGACTGCATATATTTGATGTGTCAACGTTTCTGAACATCGATTCACAATCTCAACCTCAGGGGCCTATTTCATCAACATTGCAAAGTATACTTTAGTAGCAAAGTATACTTTCAGGGAGAAATTTTCAATTTTATGATAAATTTATTAATGTTTA
This sequence comes from Conchocele bisecta, assembly GCA_029237695.1. Classification (NCBI taxonomy): domain Eukaryota; kingdom Metazoa; phylum Mollusca; class Bivalvia; order Lucinida; family Thyasiridae; genus Conchocele; species Conchocele bisecta. The sequence goes on along the minus strand of CM055268.1, from coordinate 26,885,951 downwards.
TTATACTGAATTTATTACATTATCACAGCCACTTTGGCTGTGATAATGTAATAAATTCAGTATAATAATTCTGCTTACTTTTAATCATGAAATATATGCATTTGTTAGTTCTATATGAATGCATTTCAGGAAAAATAAATGATTACTCCCTTAAAGTATACTTTGCTAGTAAAGTATACTTTGCAATGTTGATGAAATAGGCTACTGGCTGTTTGATTCGACGAGCCTCTGCTGTAGCACCTCCCAGGCTCAGTCAATCACAATATTAAATTTCTTTCTTCAATAAAACAGTAGATATATGAGACGCGCCATGTGATTTTGTACCTTTGGACATCTGCGTAGTTTCATTAAATACGTTTACAAAAAGTACAATATTTTTCATAAATAAAGTCAAAAGTTGACAAAATTTTAACAAAAATTTCAGTGTACATGCGGGTCAACTTTTGACGCCATTTACGGAAAATATTGTTAAACGTATTTCATGAAATTACGCAGATCTCCGAAGGTACAAAATCCCATGGCGTGTCTCATATTATTTTAATATTGGCAAGATTATCTTAGGCGATGGTGTCTAACACTGTGAAAATTCATATAATGCAACAAATTAAATAGAATAAACGTAAATGTAAATATGTAATACTTACCAACTCCGTCGTCTATTTCAGCAACCAGATAAAATGGCCAATGATTACTTGGTAGCCAAATGGAAGCTGTGGTACAAATCCCTGGACGTCAACCACGACGGCAAAATCTCAATAGAAGACGTCGAGGAGTCGAGGTAGATATAGACACTAATTGCGACAAGCCATTTGATTTTGTACCTAAGACGATTTTTCATCTAAAATATGTACAGAAACTGTGATATGTTCTGTAAATATCGTCCGAAGTGGTCAAATTGTCAACGCAAATGCGGAATTATATTTCGCAGTTGCTCTGAACATTTCGTCGACGTTCAACGTCATTTACGGAAAAGATCGTAAATTTTGTAAAACAAAATAAATTCTTAGTATAAACTCAGATAGCTGGTGTCAACTATTCTATTCTGAAAAGAAGAGCTTACATGAGTGATGATTTACTATGATATGTATTAAACGAGTTCACTGATTTCATAAGAAACGAGTTTATGCCGAGTTCCTTATGGAGTCAGTCAACGAGTTTAATAATTACACTCTTAAGGACTGACAGTATAGAACATGGTCATTTAATTGTTATCAAATGTAGTAGTACCATACATGTGATTAAATATTATATAAAGTATATCGGACCCTGTTCCTCTTAGTGTATATTATACAGAGCATTGCGTTGCCATCTCCGCCATTTTAGATTGTACATGCTATCGGACAGTTTCATCACATGGAGCGTTTGACACATACAGAACATGTTATAACATTTGGTGAAATATGTCCAAATATATATGACGTCCTATAAACATTATTCCGGCAGACTACACCGAACGCTAGATAATAGAGATTTTCTACCATCACTTACACAATATACAATGGACACTTTTTCAATGTGTAAAATGTCAATGTGATGCACTGTCTATTATTAGAAGTACATCTACTACATATAAAGTCTTATTTACTCGCATAGTAGGCAAATGGACGAAAGTGACAATAAACTCAGATAACTGATTGCAAGTCACTGGATTCGATACAGCATGTATGGTAATATAGGTAATACATCTTTACAACAACGTTTTTTTTTTGTTCTTAATGTTACACAGTCGTTACTGAAGTCTTAAATATTTTAACAAAGGTCAACAAACCTTTCATATATCAGACTTTGTATATAAATGTAATTTAAATAACGCACAACACGGTGTTTTCTAATGTGTTTTGAACATGTTGCACCAAGTTTTATTAATGTGTCTGTCATAATATTAGTGGTATGTGTCAATCGCCACAATCTGTAAAACTGGTCGATGGCTTGTACACACTAAGATGTAAATAGCCTCAGATAAAAGTCATCTGAAAAACTCGACGGATGTGGTACTTTAAAGGGTCAGAAACAAGAACTAATTTAGCCTGATAACGGTCAATATTTCTTGTTAGAAACATGTGTGTTTCGTTTTTGGAATGGTGAACAGTGCAGATCCTGATCTGGAACCCATAAGCCACATTTCTCCAGTCACGGCCACATATGTCTTAATGTACCTTTCCTCAGCCGGCAGTGCACTTACGTTTATTATTGTATTGTTTGTTTCAGGAACAAGTTCGCCGACATGCACGGTCTGACATTCGAGAAAGCTCAAATGGTGAAAGATAACTTCGCCCAGTGGTGGGACGAGTTCATCTTCCGGGGGAACAAGGGCGATATATCCGAGGAGCAGTTTATCGCCGTTCTCGCCGCCGAAATGAAGACCGACAAGCCAAAATTCGACGCTCACATGGACAAATGCTTTAATGTGTTTTTCGACGTGATCGATACGAACAAAGACAGGTCAATTTCCGAAGAGGAGTTCCTTATTGCCTTCAAAGCGTATGGTCACGAAAACGTCGCATTGGATACGACCTTTTTCACGGGATACAAACCCATCGATGGCTTGGTTCCTCTCCGACAGATCGTCGATTCCTGGATTCACTTCGTCGTTTCCGATAAGCCCGGCAGTGGCGATATCGTCAAAAAGGCGTTTGAAGGCGGTGTTTAAATCTCTTAAGCACATGACATTTACCAAATTCAAAAACGTCTTGACCAACGGCAACGGCAGCTGCGTAGAGAGTCTTTGCGCATCATCGAACACCGCACTACTGTACCGCTGCTACCTTCCCCCCGGTGTTTTGGAGTGGACTGACTGTCATATTATTAGTTACAGGATGTAACCATGGACTGTTCCATACCATTCGCCTCAGGAAGAATCTGAATAAGTCATGGTTACATCTCCGCGATCGTCCTGTAACAGTAAGTTAATATCGATTATGATAAAGATATCCAACAACGAGCTACTTAAACTTGGCGCCAAAATTCGTGATATATGTACAATGATTAGGTCAGTGGAAGAAGGGGGCTAAGTCCCATATTAAAGGGACTTAGCCCACTCCTTCCAGTGACCCCTTCATGCACGGACCTGTTCTGACATAAGCATACGCCAGTAGCACGATATTGTATCGTGATATAGTTACTAACGATGCATACTTACATGCAAGTAATGCGATATTGCATCGCGTTAGTTTCTGGTGACGCATATTTACATCACAGCAGTCGCCAGTTACACGATATAGTATCGTAGTTGTTACCAACGATGCATAGTTGCATTGCACTAGCAACGCGTTGTAGTATCGTGGTAGTTCATAACAATAAGGCCAGTGGAACCGCTGTACGGGTAATTGTGTCGTAATGTGAACAATCGGCACGTCACCAACTCGCATCATACGTGTAAATACCATCCTTCTACAATAATATAATAAATTATTCCTCCATTGTTAACTTGTTTTGTTATTGTATTACATTGTATTGTCTTGGAACCACTTTACTCCGGACGTCCAGACCTCGATCTGTTTCATTTTGACACGTTTCACTGAACCTTACATCAAGTGATAATGTCTGTTCATGATTGTAAAGCACTCCGATTTGTCTTGATGCGCTTATATCACTGAAGCACAGTGAAACCAGTCTAAACCAAACACCATGGGGACCTCCCAGGGTGTCCGTTTTAGACTGGTTACACTATACGTGCATTGTATCGGAGCATGTGCCACAGTAGAGGTGCGACATTGTGCTTTTGTCCCACGCCGAATGATTCGTCCCAGTACGAGTTCGGACCACGAATCATTCGATAATTTTGTCCCACGCCGCATGATTCGTCACAGTACGAGTTCGGACATCAAGTGGGACGAATCATTCGATAATTTTGTCCCACGCCGAATGATTCGTCCCAGTACGAGTTCGGACACCAAGTGGGATGAATCAATCTATCATTTTGTCCCACGCCGAATGATTCGTCCCAGTACGAGTTCGGACACCAAGTGGGACGAATAATTAGATCATTTTGTGTTTGATCATTACGAGTTCGGACCCCAAGGGGGACGAATCATTCGATAATTTTGTCCCACGCCGAATGATGTTTCCCAGCACGACTTCGGATCCTGTGTCATTAGTGACCAATCCAGCTCATTTTCTTACAACCCGAGACATTTCTGTCTGTAACGCAGTGCGACTTATATGTCACCATGCGTTACGTACATACAGTTTGGGTTAATTGTCTGATAGCGTGGAGGCTCTGATTAGAAGCTTGATCGTTATTCAGCTAGTGTACATAATGACCAAGGTCACGTGGTTACAACAACAACAACAACGCCTGAAGGTGTTGAAAGCGCGCCTACTGCTAAGCATTATTTGATATTTTCCTTAATGGGCAACGGATTTTGATGACATATGGCAAACGCGTCTTCATGAACTTCATTTTGTGGTCCCGGGAGTTCGTTTTTGAACTTTCGCAAAAACGACAGAAGTTTGGGCCAACATACCGATACCACCAAATGCAGCTCAACAAGACGCATTTGCTGCGCAATATGTCATACAAATCCGTTACATAATGAGAACAAAATAAATAATACGTACTTTGAGTGAGTGAGTGAGTGAATAGGGTTTAACGTCCGCTTTTCTGACATAGAGGTACAAGCCTCAGGGAGTCTACACGCAGACGGGTCAACGGGGTCGAGTCCCATATCCACCTGTCCAAGGGGGGTAAATCCCAACTTCAGAACTCAATATTTACAATCAAAATATATATTCAGTCCTGAAATTAGAACAACCTGATCTGGTGCCAGGCCCTCGCCACACCAGCATCATTTATCCCATCCCCTAAAAGTAATAGGATTAGCGCTAATCTTACTTTTATATATGGGGCATAGCCCGACTCAACTCTCACATACAAGAAAGCCAAAAATGTACATGAGGGCCAAATCCGGTATAGTGGGTTCCGGAAAGTATGAACCCAATCGTTAAGCCAGTTTAGTCGCCTTTTACGACAAGCAATGGCTACTGCAGCACTATTCTCAGGATCAGTTGATCCCGCCCCGGTGCCTGCACGGGGCAAAATACGTACTTTGAATCGGACGGCTTCTGGAAGTTTCAATACTTATTGTTGTTGTTGTTGTTGCAACCACGTGAGCATACACATTGATGACGTGCGAACAGTGAATAGCCTTACCAGACAGCATGCAAGCACAAGCTACACTGGTCGTATAAACCGTAAATTTAAACCCAATTTCAATAAGTTTCATTCACATTTGACTGTGTCGATCTGATCAGTATAGCAAAGTATGGTTAGAGACACTCCCTCAAAGTATACTTTGCTGGATAAGTATACTTTGCAATGTTGGTGAAATAGGCTACAGACCACATAGTGGTATCTGAGTGCACACAACCGTTAAGTACATAATAATTTGTATTCAGGGATTCCACTGGGGAAAATAAAAAAAATCGCCACTTCAAAAAAAACAAGAAACGAGGCAAAGCCACGAAGGCCAGGTTTTTTCCAAGCATAGACACTTGGATAACATAATTATACCCACTTTTTGTAGACTAGATGGCTGTGACCAGCATGTCGCGCCTTCGGGCGAGGCATGGACACTAAAAAAATAGATATAGTAGATGGAAAAACTTTAACCAAAAAACTTTAACCGGACACACGGATGTACGGACGGACGTATGCCAAAATGCCGACGATATCGCGCTTTCCGCAAGCGGGCGCGACAATGATGATAAACACCCATGTGAAGTATCAAGGTAATGGATGAAACAGTTGCAGAGATAGAGTACATGAAAAAACTTTAACAAAAATATTCAAAGTAATTTGACCTTGACATTGGGCACAGGGGCCGCACAGTTGGGGGTTAAAATGAAAATATGGATGATGATAAACACCCATGTGAAGTTTTAAGGTAATGGGCGAAGCAGTTGCAGAGATGTAGTATAACGAAAAACTTTTAACCAAAAAACTTTAACCAGACGTACGTTAAAAAGTTAACGTTGAAAATGGCTAAGTCAATTACGTAGAAATAATAGGTGAAGGTAAACAAAAAGTAACATGTTGTATAGTTGTATGTGGTAGGCACCCATTGTTTATGAAGCTGTGAAAGTTTGGTGGTCCTAGGTGGTACAGTACCAAAGAAATGGACTTAAACACGAAAACTTAACATTGTAAACGCGAAAACGTAACATTGAAAATGGCTAAGTCGACTGCGCGGAAAAAACGGGTCAAGTTAGAAAAAAAGTAACATGTTGGATAGTGATATGTGGTGGGCACCCCTTGATTATGAAGCTGTGAAAGTTTGGTGGTCCTAGGTGGTACAGTACCAAAGAAATGGACTTAAACACGAAAACTTAACATTGTAAACGCGAAAACTTAACATTGAAAATGGCTAAGTCGACTGCGCGGAAAAAATGGGTCAATTTCAAAAAAAAGGAACATGTTGGATAGTGATATGTAGTGGGCACCCCTTGATTATGAAGCTGTGAAAGTTTGGTGGTCCTAGGTGGTACAGTAACAAAGAAATGGACTTAAACACGAACACTTAACATTGTAAACGCGAAAACTTAACATTGAAAATGGCTAAGTCGACTGCGCGGAAAAAATGGGTCAATTTCAAAAAAAAGGAACATGTTGGATAGTGATATGTAGTGGGCACCCCTTGATTATGAAGCTGTGAAAGTTTGGTGGTCCTAGGTGGTACAGTAACAAAGAAATGGACTCAAACACGAAAACTTAACATTGATTGTGGACGCCGCCCGCCCGCCCGGCTTTCGCCAATCCAATAGCATGGATTTTTTTCTTCAAAAAACCTGGCTAATAAACAATTGGCGATAAAAAATTACAATTTTCGAAAAGTTTAATTTTTTTTTATTTTTTTTTCGAAAATTGTAATTTTTTATCGCCAATTGTTTATTTTTTATCGCCAATTGCGAAAGTGAAGATCGCCAGCGGAATCCCTGGATGAGTGAAAGGAAACAGAAATTATAACATTTATCCCAGCGTTAAAGGCACACGCCCACTCAGTAGGCACAACATGTTCTTTATAGGAATTAAATAAGTGTATAACTATTTATACTAATAAAATGTGTCCCCAGAAAAAATAATATTATAGACCGATTATAAAGTATGGTCATTGCACATCAGAAAATAAATACAGAGAATAAATAGTACTGTCCGTTAACATTTTAAGGAAACGCGGTTATCGCCCCTGATATCGGTGTGGAACATTAGTCTAGTCAATCTATGAGATGTTGGCACCTAACCCACCACAATTTGCAAAAGTTTTGTTTTCTTCACAATGCATTTTAGAGAGGTCCCTAGAACAACATATTCAAAATGCACCCGAATGCACTTCGGGGAAATATGTCTAATTTGCATAAATCCAAGATGGCCGCCATGAAAATGACACCCGTTCTAAAACAGACATATCTCTGCTTCTACTTGGCTTTTTAAACTGATTTACGAGTTAAGTTTCGGAGTTCATTAAGTGACCAATCAAATGAAATTAGTTTCATGACCTTCATAGGTCAAATTCATATATCAAGGTCAAGGTCAAACACGAAAATCACTATTTTCAATCATTTTTGCCATAGTTTTGCATATCGCCGCTTCTACATTGAGGATTAAGACAATGTTGGGGTATATCATGATACTGCCTTAGGAAAATATTGTAAAAATATAAAACATTAAGTAATTACTTTTATTCAATCAGTATATGCATGTTGTAGACAAAGCACAGTGATTTACTCCTAGAAACTACGATAAACAACAACAAAAAATGATAAAAATAATAGCCTGGCCTGGGGATCAAACCCGCGACCTCACATCGACGGCCCCCACCCCTACATAAAAAGAACTATATTTACTTGTTTACATTGTCCTGGGTAGTTGGAAATGCTTATTTACTTTGAAGTGTCTCGTCGCGGGTCTCTGTATGAAAAATAAACTAAATACCTACAGAAATGTGCTATTAACTACCAAATTTATAGTCGTTTCGTAACAAGAGATTAATCTGATCAAGTGCAGTTGTCTGTCGAACACCATGAGGGACGCTGTTCAGTTTTACCAAAATAAATTTTTTCTCTCTGTTTTCTGTGAAATGAGGCCACATCTAAGGCACACAAATCTGTTGTTAATAAGTTGCATTCAATAACGTACGAACAATGCATATTCGACACATGTCATCAAACGTGACCAAGCCCCTTTAAAGTGTATTCACCGTCCGCACAAACTGCATACTTTTTCTTCCTATAGTTCTTAAACTAATAGGCCTACACATGTACATATTAAATGTAGTCAAATTAATTCACTTTAACTTGTATCTAGCCTCTTACAGACACACACACTTGTAGTTTATTGTTGCGTTTATTTTCAGACCGAATACAACCTACATGTATGATGGATGCGTGTCCATTTTGTGAATCGTCTCTGGATGACGGGCGAGAAGTTGTCACCATGGGAGCTAAGGGTTGTGAAGGAATAGCACGGTCGAGTGAAACACGAGGAAGAAATATCACTACTGTACCTGGTGAACGAGTGCATGCTGAATGCCGCCATAAGTACTGTTGTAAAAGGAGAATTGAACAGACTTTAAAGAGGTCATATGATGTAGTATCCGACAGTTCTGCACCTCAAAGGACACTCAGATCAGGAGACCCAACATTTAATTTCAAAGAACACTGTCTGTTCTGTGGACATATTGACACATTTGACAACAAACACCAGAGAGGTCACAAGTTGATACCCGTTAGAGCATTTGTTAAGAAAAATATTGAGCAGCAATGTGCTACCAGGAATGATATATGGTCAGAGCAAGTGATGGCTAGGATAGGAAGTGTTAATGATCTACCAGCTGTAGAAGCAGTATATCACCTTGTGTGCAATAATAACTTTCGGACAGGAAAGCGTATACCACTTGTGTTTATGTCCAATGCAGATGACGAACCCGTAGCTAAAAAGCGTGGAAGACAAAATGACACATTTCAGGAAGAGGCATTTTTGCAAGTAATGACATGTATAATAATGCCAATCAATGAGTGGGCTAATGGTGAATGAATGTTTATTTTGCTAGAAAATGTCTCTGATGATGTCTCTGATATAAAGAACATTTTGTGCCTACCGAGCTGGCATGTACCTTTAAGGTAAACACACCAAGTATGTGTGATCTTGACTCTGTGACGGTTGGATTGGTTGCAAAATATCAACATATCAAAATCCATTCCAGTTACTTATTACACCAAGTATGTGAGTTTCAAGCCAATCTAACTTCGGGTTGCAGATATAACAGAAATTTGCATTAAAGTTTTTGGCCAAGTCATCAGACCTTGGACACAGACCGCATGGGTGGACTATAAAATTAAACTAGAAATGTAGCCTGTCGGCACACGAATGCCCCCGCTGGCAGCTAAAGAAAACGAGACACATTTGAAAACAAGGAAACAGAAATTATAAGCCATTTAACCGAGCGTTAAGGTTTCAAACGCACCAAGTCTGTGACCTTGACCCTGGGCTTGGCGGGGGCGGGACGAATGTGGATTTGTCACAGGGCGGTAGAGGACCATTGGAGCAATGCATGTGTGAAATGTGAAGCAGATCCGAACAAGGAAACAGAAATTATAAGCCATTTACATGAGCGTTAAGGTTTCAAACACACAAAGTATGTGACCTTGACCCTGGAATTGGCGGGGGCGGGACGAATGTGGATTTGTCACAGGGCAGTAGAGAACCATTGGAGCAATGAATGTGTGAAATGTGAAGCAGATCCGAGGAAGGAAACAGAAATTATAAGTCATTTACCCGAGCGTTAAGGTTTCGAACGCACCAAGTTTGTGACCTTGACCCTGGGCTTAGCGAGAGCGGGATTGGATTTGTCACAGGGTGGTAGAGGACCATTGAAGCAATGCGTGTGTGAAATGTGAAGCAGATCCGAGCAAGGACACAGAAATTATAAGCCATTTACCCGAGCGTTAAGGTTTCGGGACGTACGTACGGACACTGGTAACACTATATGCTATATGGCATAAATATGGAAGATGAAAAATAATTACGAGGAGTCGCCATGATCAAATAATACATCAGCTTTCTATATACCCATTTCAAAAACGGGACTTATTGTGGTATACACTGTCTGTCCGTCCGATTGGCATTTTCGGGTACCTATTGTCTCTGCAACCCAGTCTGATTGATTTGAAACTTCAAAAACTTGTTTATCTTGCTCTATATTTTCATGACATAGCCCACCCATGCAGACCTCATGCTCAAGGCGAAATCATTTGCAAAATGTATACGAATACTTTTAATGCAAATCGGATATACGGACGGCAGCAGTATACCATAATACGTCCTGTTTTTCAGATTGCTTGTTCTCGTGATATCTCGAGTTAAGAAAATAACAACACCAGTATATGGCAGCATTTAATTTAGCATTGTAACGGCAAAAGTTATAGATGCATTATGTATGTTATTCACTATGAGAAAGGGCATTATGTTGGCGAGCAGTGGACATAACAGCAGCATACACATGTGAGACTATTAGGCCAGCCCTGGTGCCTGTTCACTAAACTTCCTACCACTAAAATGTTCGCAAGTATAAAATTATGATTTCACATTAACAATATTTTCTTGTAAACAATTGTTGGATTTACATGTATTGAGCATAGGCTGATTAGCCTATGCTCAATAAATGTAAATCCATCAATTGCAATTTCCAGACGATCCTAAATTTGCACATTTTAGTCGTACAAAGTTTAGTGAAACGGGTCCCTGGTATTATCTCCCATATTGTAACGTCATCGTTCTCCAATATTGAATTTAAAGGGATATTTCTACACTTTGTCAAATTCAGCACTGGAAAAAGAGTAAAATATAAGATGTTTGCTTCGAACAAGACTTTGTCAACTACTTTGTATACTAAATGCCAAAAGAAAGTTCCACAGTGAGTGAGTGAGTGAATAGGGTTTAACGTCCGCTTTTCTGACATAGAGGTACAAGCCTCAGGGAGTCTACACGCAGACGGGTCAACGGGGTCGAGTCCCGTATCCACCTGTCCAAGGGGGGTAAATCCCAACTTCAGAACTCAATATTTACAATCAAAATATATATTCAGTCCTGAAATTAGAACAACCTGATCTGGTGCCAGGCCCTCGCCACACCAGCATCATTTATCCCATCCCCTAAAAGTAATAGGATTAGCGCTAATCTTACTTTTATATATGGGGCATAGCCCGACTCAACTCTCACATACAAGAAAGCCAAAAATGCACATGAGGGCCAAATCCGGTATAGTGGGTTCCGGAAAGTATGAACCCAATCGTTAAGCCAGTTTAGTCGCCTTTTACGACAAGCAATGGCTACTGCAGCACTATTCTCAGGATCAGTTGATCCCGCCCCGGTGCCTGCACGGGGCTTCCAAAGTTCCACAGACTAAGATGTAATCTCAACTGGTGAAAATATACAAAATTCCATATCTAATTGAATTGTAAGCCTTACAATTCATTAATACAAATTCAGGGATTCCGCTGGGGAAAATAAAAAAAAAAATCGGCACTTCAAAAAATTGGCGATAAAAAACTACAATTTTGGAGAAAAAAAAAATCAAAACTTTTTTTTTTTTTTTTTTTTTTTTTTTTTTTTTTTTATTTTTTTTATTTTATTTTCGAAAATTTTATCGCCAATTGTTTATTTTTATCGTCAATTGCGAAAGTGGCGATCGCCAGCGGAATCCCTGCAAATTAAGTAAATAAAAAAAAAAAAAAATGTGTTATCTCGGTAGATAACGTGGTTCAGCATCTGCACTTAGAATTGTGTGTGCCCAGCACCAACCGCTACGCGAATTTACCAGTCGCTGGATCGTTGTCCAAGGAATGTTTCATTCTTGCCCGATTATCTAATCTGTTTGGCCTTACATGTCTAAATTCGACATCGTGAAATGTTCTGTCGTATTTGATCCCATAACTGCTCAACTGGGTTGAAATCCAGCAACATGGACGGCCGTGGAAGAGCATACACATTCTGTTCTTGATCAGAAAGTTGTCATGTGCTTTAATGTACATATCTTGTATTAATGCATTTGTAGACTTATTAGATTAACTGGAATTTTGTATAGTTTCGCAATTTGCATTGTAGAATGTAGAACATATATGAAATAATACAGATGTTTTAAATGGAAAGTTGAAGAGTTTGTATATGGAATTACCCGTTCACATGATGTGTTGTATGATCCATGCTTTAATTAACAGTTTCCCCTCTATACATGTCTGTAAGTAAATGACATGGATTATTTCAGACTGTTCCTTAATGCAGAAAAAGGCCATATTATAAAAATAAATATCCACAAATGGTGCAGATCTTGATGAGACGTCTCGTTACGATCCGGATCATCATGCTCTACACTTGCCAACATTAGGAAAGAGATCTCTAGTGTGAAAGGGTTGGCAACGTTTTTTCTAGGCGCCATCGATTGCCAATTCTGGAAATTGACTCCGATACCTAGCTAGATAGCTTGGAAATGATCTAACTAAGAAAATAAAAGTTAAATTTTGAAAATCGGTCCAGGATTATTGAAATTCTAAAAATTTTCCCCATGTTAAATCCCCATAGACATCTTCACTCTGTGAAGATGTCTATGGGGTTTTAACATGGGGAAATTTTTTTTTCGCAATAACATCAATATTTGACCAAATTTCACGAAATAAAAAGAAGGCTCATTCTTAAATTTTCCTTTAATTTGTTTTTAATTGTTTATATGGCCGCACAATTTGGGCAGCTTTCGCGAAACAGAGTATAGGCGCCATCGATTGCCAATTCTGCATACAATATTTTTTAAGAATATTTTCCGTATTGCAATGGTCTGGCCAACATTTTGTTTTTTGTTTGTGTGTTGGGGTTTAACGGCCTATCAACAGCTAAGGTCATCTAAGGCCGGGTCAATGGATTTAGTACTAAATCCCATATATTACCTGTACAAGTACATGTACATGTTCAAGTACATATACAAATGGGGGAAAAATCCCAAAATCAGAACTGAATATTTACAATGACAAAACTATATATTCAGCCCTGAAATCAGAATAATCCTGATCTGATGCCAGGTCCTCGGCACACCAGAATCACTTGGTCCCTCCCAAAAGCAGTAGGATCAGTAATAATCTTACTACTTTTATAATGGGCAATAACCCAATTCAACTCCCAGGCAACAAAAGAGCCAAAGATAAAAACGTACCTGAGGGCCAAACCAGGCAAATCATGATTCCTATAAGGAGGAACCCCTACCGTTAATTTACGCCGTCTCGTTTGCCCGACCACCACCCACGCAACATTTTGTGACTCGGAAAACATTTATTTAGTGGGGCTTAACGCCCTGTCAACAGTTAAGATCATGTTCGGGGTCGAATCCCGTATTTCACATGTACCGTTTGTGGTGTGAAATCCCACAAAATCAAAACTGAATATTTACCTAACTAGAAATGTGAACAGTGGACAAGGATGCCCCCTCCCCCCCCCTGGCAGCATATAGCAACAGATTAATTTAATTTTCTAATTACTACACATGATTTATATTATATTCATACCATATTAAAAACTGTTTTGTGAAATCCTGGTAATAAATGTAGATTGTTTTCTGACCAGTGTAGCTCCTGATAAAATAGCACACCGATGTACCCTGATAACTATCTATATATTGCTTGTTAGAAGCATGTATGTTATTTCATTGATGGAATGGTGAAGATCCTGATCAGACTGTGCGGATGCACAGGCTGACCTGGATCTACACTGGTCGTAAAACCAATTTCTCCAGCCACCGCCACATATTCTGGTTATAACACGTCCGGAAAAAATATAAACATTTTTTTGTGGTACATCCATCATGTCCATCAGTTACTGGTTTTTTGTACTGCATGGTTATAAACAAGTGTTGTAAAACAATAATATTACACAAAACCGTTTGTAATATGGTATACAGTCAATATGTATTGTAGAAGTACATTGGAACCTCTCTAAACCGGACACCCTGGAGGTCCCCAGGGTATCCAGCTTAGAGAGGTTTCACTGTAAAACAGGCAATTGATCATTATGAGCCATAGTTTTGTGCTATGCGATCACGAACAGACATTATCACCTGAGATAAATGACCAAGAAATTCCTCAAAAATAAGATCACAGGCATTTTCTTGGTGTCCTGTTTAAGAGGGGTTCCACTGTACAATACGTGTAGATCCTCACATTCACACATAGCAGTCAGCCTCTACACTGGAATGTCAAGCAGGGTACACCCTGATCAAACTTGTGGATTTGTGGTCTGGTCAGGTTTGACACTGCTCACAAAACTAGAGATAGTGAGCAGGGGCTCACGTATACATCCTGGATCAACAAATAAAAACACAAATTTCTATGTAATTTCACATTGATCTTGGACATGACGGCCACATGGGTGTGGTATGGAATGTAAATATGGATGATGCTAAGGAAGTATATGAAGTTTGAAGTCAATCCGACTTCAAGTTGTAGAGATAATGGGTACCCAAAAACTTTATTAAACACAAATCTTACAGACACAAATTTCTAAGTAATTTGACCTTGACCATGGACATGAAGGCCGCATGAGTGTGGTATGGAATGAAAATATGAATGATGATAAGGAAGTAGAGCAAGTTTTAGGTCAATCAGACTTACCGTTACAGAGAAAATGAGTACCCAAAGACTTTAACGTGGATAAACAGACGGAAGGAAGGACGGAATTTTGAAAACTATATACCCCTCGACATACTTTGTATGGGGGGGGGCGGGGGGGGGGGGGGGGGGGGGGGGGGGGGGGGGGGGGGGGGGGGGGGGGGGAGGGGGGTATAACAACATAAGACTATATAGTGGATATTCCATCGTAATTGTTTCAATAGTGTGAAATAATACACGAGTGTACGTTGGCTTCCGCGTAAATTAGTAAGGGAAGCAAACAAGTTGTCAGGGATTCCGCTGGCGATCGCCACTTTCGCAATTGGCGATAAAAATAAACAATTGGCGATAAAAAATTATAACATTTTTTTTTCGAAAATTGTAATTTTTTATCGCCGATTGTTTATTTTTATCCTATTGGTTATTCCTTCTTTTTTTTTTTTAATTTTTTTTTTGAAATAGCGATTTTTTTATTTTCCCCGAGTTGTTACACGGCAGCCGACGTACACGAGTGTAATACTAGTATTTCAAGCTATTCAAACATGTACGATGGAGTATCCTATGTATTACATTTCTGAACAACATGAATTTTTGTGTGCTTATTTTATTACTACAGGGTTGACAATTACGGGTATTCTCTCACAGATAAATCCATGCGTATAATCGCTTGAAATGTAATAAATTATAATAATAAAGTTACAGGAGTGCACATATTATATAAAATATATGAAAATTGTCAAATCAAAAAAGTTAAAAACCTATTGTTCATATAGATCTATCTATACACATTTGTATATAATTTGTATAAAATGTCGAGAGAACATATCAAATTATACATGCATACACCACACCCTTCAAACTAAGTATTGAACCACTTATATTTATTCATATTTACGAAATAATGTTTTTTTTAAAGTAATCAATTTCATTTATTGGTGTTTAATGGCCTATCAACAGCTATGGTATTTTAAAGCCGGGCCAACGGGTTTGATCCTACATGTAACCTGCTGCACTGGGTAGAAAATCCCAAAATCAGAACGGAATATTTACATCGAAATAAATACACTGCAGCTCCATTATAACGCGGTCGCGTATAGCGCGATCTCCATTATAACGCGGGTCTCTCATGGATCCCAATTTTGTTTTTAAAAATCGAGAAAAAAAAAAATAAAAATAAAAAATCGTCGGACGTCGTAGTCATCGTGTAATTAGTTGATTCGAGATTTCTGTAAGTTTATTCAAACAACGAAGTTCAAAGTCCATGAAAGGATTATTATTAGTATGTTAACAAATGTAATACCTTTAATCAGGTAATCATGTTAATAGGCATATTTATTAATCAATTCAATTACCTTAATCCCAATTGACATGTATTCGCGAAGTAATGGTCGTATCAAAGGAGCATGCCGACCAATGTAACGCCTGATCAGAAGCTACACTGGTCACAAATTCCATGACCAAGTAATGTCAATGTATCTGTGTTAACACATAATTGTCGCTAATAAATGGTTGCGTGTTTGGCCTTTCTTTTTCTTTACTCCCAGGTGTAATATTTAGCGTTCTATAAATAGACTGGTGTTTCAGCATTATCTGGGTATGGATCACGTGGTCTCTTGTTTACACTGCAGCCCAAGGCAATCTCGCTTAAATCGTAAATTTCATTCATCAATATGACTTGCAGCGTAAACAATAGATCACGTGACCCCACATCCCGAGATTATGCACGTATCAACCGCATGAATAGGCAGGACACGTGACCATAGGCATTATTTATTATCAATTAATCCGTTTAAGCGTCTGTTGATCGCGAGTAGTATATATTGTAATAAGCGTCTGTCTATCGCGAGCACTATACAACGTAATAAGCATGATTTTATAAATAACTCATATGTTTAATACATTAATACATACAAGTTTGTATGTCATAGGCATTATTAATAATTACTTTAACTTCTGTTCAAATGACATGATTTTATATGGGTCCATTGCTAATGGAATTCCCGCAATAGTTGGTAACCGAAATGCGAATGATACCAGTAACCCGTGCAGTACCAGTAACCGTGCATGTCCCGAAATTTTATAACACGGTCAGATTCGATCGTGGTTTGAAATCTTGGACCCCGACCACCGCGTTATAATGGAGCTGCAGTGTATATATTCAGCCCTGAAATTAGAATAACCCGACCTGGTGCCAGGTCCATAGTCCATACCGCACCAGTCACTTAACCCCTTACCCTAAAAGTAATAGGATTAGCCCATCCTCTTTCAAATGAATTAAAAACCTGAAATTAAGTGATATATGCAACAGAATGGTGAACCAACAAGCCTGATGACCGACCATATGATAATTTTGAAGAAAAAAATTGGAATAATTTTTCTTCAATTACCTCTTCATATTGAAGAAAAATTATTCCCAGCCTGCAAGTAGCCATTGTAACCGACAAGTTTTCCAGAAACCGATACATTGACTGAGAAGGAATCCATGGTGCATATACTCATTATTGATATGTGACTGGAGAAATGGGGCTTATGGGTTTTGTGACCAGTGTAGCGCTTGATTAAATGGCACAATCCCGTAGCCTGATAATGATCTCTAGTGCTTGTTAGAAGCATGATAGGAGCTTCACTGATGGAATGGCGAACAAGACCCATATGCTACATTTCTCCAGTCACGTATGTTGCATTGTTTATACGTGACCAATATGTTGTTCTATAGTTATGTATCGTTTGGTTCTTCTTTTTTTCAGGAATAGAAACCTGGGGGCCGTTTCACTAAACTTCTTACGACTAAAATGTTCGTAAGTGCACATTTAGGATCGTCTGAAAATATGAATTGATGGATTTACATTTATTGAGCATAGGCTGCATATGCAGCCTATGCTCAATAAATGTAAATCCATCAATTGTTTACAAGAAACCATTGTTAATGTGAAATTTGCAGACTATCATAATTTTGCACTTACGAACATTTTAGTCGTAAGAAGTTTAGTGAAACGGCCCCCAGTTGACTATGAAACTCGTGACAGGTTTATTTTATTGCATGTATACATTGGTGGTTCATTACTTTGAAAGGTATAGATAGATGTATAATAACACACTACAAACATACATATGTTTTGTATTAAGGTGAGGGCCATAACTAAGTTGGTAGTATTTGTGGCCCAAACCTAGGGTACATTGAAAACAATAAAATATGATTAAACAATTAAACTACAAACAGCGGATATTACATGCACAGTAACTAAACATGGAATTTAGTGACAGAGCAAATTGGATATGATACTGTGTTATAAATTTATTAGCTAGCATATAGTTAATTTTATGTATGTAAACATATAAATAGCAATGTACAGGGTTGCCCAAAAAAACTTAAACACTTAAACACTTTTTATAATTCCATTTTCATGTAGAGCAAATTGAATATGATATATGTTGTAAATTAATAGCAAGTATATAGTTAATTTTATGTATGTAAACATATAAATAGAAATGTACAGGGTTACCAAAAAAAAACTTGGACACTTTTTATAACTCCATATACATGTAGAATCTCCACAGATTTTGATATGCAGATTGGTTTAACATTTGGCATACAAATTTTATATTGACTTTATCGAAACCAAACGCATACCGTTGCCATGGCGATTTTGATTATGTTTCGGAGTATGACCCAGTGACGTCATAATCATTATGTCATCAAAATGCGTGCATGAGCAATAAGCATTATGTATCCTACAAACACAACAGACATTTACACAATATGTATCCTACAAACACAACAGACATTTACACAATATGTATCCTACAAACACAACAGACATTTACACAATATGTATCCTACAAACACAACAGACATTTACAATATGTATCCTAACAAATTTCACAAAAAGACAATTTACACAATATGATCCTACAAACACAAAAGACATTTACACAATATGTATCCTACAAACACAACAGACATTTACACAATATGTATGCCGAAATTCATTAGGAGTCAACAGTATGTAAAAACATATATAGGTTACAAAGTGTCCAAGTTTGTTTGTGTCACCCTGTAGTAAGTATAATGGATTTGGTCAGTAAAATCAGACTATACATATGGCAAACTGTTATTTGGCTTTCACATGGACAACATGGGCAGGTTAAAGGAAGATGATAAACATGTGTATACAGCTTGAAATCGATTTAACTTACAATGTCAGAGATGAAAGATACCTAAAACCTGAAGAAATACGATGGCATTTAAAAATCAAATAGATGGCATCATACTATAATGAGTGCCGAAGGTCACAATATATGACAATATATGACAATATATGATAATATATTTTTAATTTTCCAGTACATTATCTCCCCTTGTTTAATGGCTATGCCTCGATGGACATAATGTCCATCGAGTCATAGCCAGTAAACAAGGGGAGATAATGTACTGGAAAAATAAAAATATCCAATACAGTTCTTCCTATTTCCAAGATAAAATAAGTATACCAAATTTGGTGTCAATAAGATCTATTAACTCGGAGTTATCATGGCGACAAGGAAACGAAAGCGAAAATTAATAGTGTCCTTCATATTGCTGTGATAAACATGTATACCAACTTTGGTTACAATCTGTCAAGTAGAACTTATGTTATTTTGAAAATGAATAAAGATCTTTTTGCCGTGATAAAACATGCATAGCGAATTTTGTTACGATTCATCAAGAACAACTCATTGCATGGACAAGCATACAGAATGCGAAAATTAACAATGGCGGAACAAGGAAGATAAGTCACCAGAAAATTTTCTAAATCAATAGGATCATGTGTCTTGCCACGATAAACATGTATTCCAAATTTGGTTACGATCCATCAAGTAGAACTCTATGTAGTGCATGGACAAGCTGTGCCCACCAGCACACGGTGAATACATAGCATGTCCAGTTTTTATTAAATATAAAATAATTTAATTGTAGATTTGTATCATTTTGGTCTGTAACAGCTACACATATCATGTTGTTAGAAGTCGGTTTGAACAGTGACAATGAAGAAACATATATCTTGATCTTTTAATAGAAATACTATAATATATACGTGTGACTCAGTGTTAGTTGATACACCTAATGAGCAACATACATGTACATGTCTTTATAAATTGCAATTTAGGTATATACCGGTAATTATAAAATATTGTATCCATGCTATGTACAATAAAACCTGAAGTAATATATCAAAAACAAGAAATCACTGATGGCTGTAACGTTAATACAAATTTCTAAGTCATTAGAATGAAAATATGGATGATGGCGAATACGTATATGAGGTTTCAAGTCAACAAAACTTAACAGACAGTATGTAGCAAACAACCAAAAGCCACAATATTGAAAATATAATCAAACAAATGGACAGGGTAGCGACTATATGTACCACAAATTGTTTTTCGGGGTACATAAAAATGTAAACATACCGGTACTCATAAATAACTTAACATAGGTTAAAATTCATAACCATCCCAGGTGGCAGACCATGTGACTGGTGTTGTCCAATCAGGAGCAGTTGCTAAAAACTCTTCCATCTGTTTGGACTGCTTCTTGTCTCCATGGAGATACTGACCCGCAAAGGCAATGTCCACTATACTGGTGCTCTCTGGGTAATCCTTCGGCACCTTAAAGTTACATAATCATTGAAGATTCAGGAAATACATGTGCTTCACAGAGACCTCTGTTCCACTATGCGTAGATGCCAACTAGATTCGGGGCCCCATCTGTGACCAGTGAACTGGGGTGGTCACAGAATGGCGAACTGTGTAGGTCCCAATTTGAGAGATAACCCCAGATCAGGGACTATACAGCTCACAATTTAGTTGATTAAGTAGCTTTACTTGAAATAGATCGTAATCCGTTGAACCTGAAAGAACGCTATTGTGGTTTATGCAAACAGTGTCGATTCAGATGATCCGGCGCGTAACGAGCCGTCTCATCAGGATCGGCACTGTTTGCAAGTAATTTTCATATTTTTTGAGAACAAAAACACCCCCTTTTCATAAATGGTCTAGTCTAAAAACCATTTTGTGATGGTTGGATTGGTTGCAAAAGTAACATATCAAAATCCATTCTAGTTACTTGAAAGGGTTAATCCTATTATGTAACTGGAAGTATCAGGGTCTAAAATACAGTGCAACCTCTCTAAACCAGACACAGAAAGTCCCAATGCGATTGAGTTTGTGGGTTTCACTCATTTATCTACATGTTAATGGTTGTAATGACATAAGCATGTATTGGAGTGTACACACCTGTACATGCTATATTCACCCTGTACATCACCCTTTATATCACCCTGTACATCCAGTCTGATCAGGGCCTATACTGTTTAATATAGAGTCGGGCAAACATTTCTGGGACTTGTTTCACTAAATGTTGTACAACTATGAAGTGCAACAATAAAATTTACAGTAAAATTTGCATCCTCAGCCCATCTTGAGCTATCTTTGGGGGTTTTGTTAATTTTCTATGACCCCTACTCGGATTTGTATCAAGTTGCCAGCTTATCAATAGCTACACTGATCAGGGGCGTAGCCAGGAGGCAAATGATGTGCAGGCCCGGGAAACAAATGTCGAGCCAGCATAGAGAGCGAGGCCCTATTTTTTTTATGAGGATGCAATTTCCTGCATTCTTCTGCATTTTAAAGACCAATTCGGACGGAATTGAATGCCAGGTTTTACAACAGAAACACAAGATAATACACTGTTCTGCTTGGCTATACATGTACATAAGGAATTATATATTAATATAGATCTAGGCCTATGACGGGTATATCTAGGTAGGCCTATTAAATATCTTTTTTGTTTTCTCTTTTTTTTTAGTCAAAATGATGTGCAGGCCCGGGCCTTTTGGTCTAATGGCAGCTACGCGCCTGCTGATCCCCCAAAATATTTGATAAGCTCCTTTTTGCAATGACCGGGTCACACTGTGTGGCTGTAACTGGACGAATAGGCCTTGTGGTATCTGCGACTAGTGTAGACCAATCTGTGCAGGGTCTGCCCTGTTCGCCATTCATTCAGTGAAGCGTGTGTCAAACAGTATAGACCCTAATCAGGCCACAAGAGTTTGCTAGCAGAACAGGATTTACCGTAGTCTCCACACATGCCATATGTCTGATATCTACAGTCACAGCCCCCACATGTGGCTGCGACTGGAGTAATGGGTCTTATGGTATTTGCGACCGCAGTCTCATCAGCATCTGCACTGTTCGCCATTCATTCAGTGAAAAGCCTGTCAAACAGTATAAACCATTAACAGGTGTGCTAGCAGAACAGGAGTTAAACTCTCCACAAATGCCATAAGTCCCATACCTCCATTCACAGCCCTATATCATATATGAGGCTGTGACTGGAGAAATTGGGCTTATAGGTTTTGCGACCAGTGTAGATCCAGATCAGACTGTGCATCCGCAGTCTGATCCGGATCTGCACTGTTCGCCATCCCATCAATGAAATGTCTGTCATGCTTCCAACAAGAAATATATACTGTTATCAGGCTACAGGATTGTGCTATTTGATCAGGCGCTACACAGGTCACAAATACCATAAACCCACATAATGGGGATCGTAGCTAGATATTTCCCTTAGAATTTATTAAATGAAATCCAGTCAACTTGTATATTTCATGGCCTAATTGCTTGTAATAAAACAGAATATCGCATGATTTGTTATGTAAAGAAGCCATTATAGTGTTTTCAACTAGTGTTGATCCAGATCCTCTTACCTATCTGTGCAATCTGATCCTGAATTGCATTATTTGCCAGATTCATATTTTCAAACTTATTAATTTTATTGCAATCAGTGTAGACCCAGATCAGTCTGATGTGGGTTTACCCTGTTTGTAGTCCTTATTTTTCCAAGTTATTCAGTAAGAAATAAACGCTAAAATAAACCGAAGGAACAGATCTCTATAAATAGATTTGCAAAGGGAAGTAACTGGCTACGAGCCCTCATTGCCAACCAACCTTGAAGTAGAGTGAGAAGGTCCAGGGTGTGGCGGGAGTTTCCCCATATGAGTAGTACACAAAATACGTCGTCTCATTCACGTCGGGTGGCATGTGTGCGGGCTGCGGAGGTAGGGGCGACAAACTCCACCGCGCCAGGGTCACCCCAGCCCGCGGGCGCACATTCATGGCGCAGTGGTCTGGGCCTACAAATATTCAATAACCACTGAGGCTGCAATATCACATTGACTATTGTATGTACAGTTGAACCTCCATGAACGGCCACCTCTCGCTACAACACCCTCTCTGTAACAGCCAATATTTTATATCCAAATAGACATTTACTTTCTCAATTTAACCTCCCTACAACAGCCACCTCTCTACAACAGCCAGTTTTGTGTCTTCCCGTGGGTGGCTGTTGTAGAGAGGTTGGACTGTAGAGGCCAAATGCAGGATTCATGAAATTCTGCGAGTTAGAAACAAAATTAAATATATTGCCAATACTTCAAACCAATATAAAACTCTGCATAACATATCAGAAAATATGCAAATTTGTTGACAATGTCATCAACACTGTACTAGTATTTGTGTTTCCACTAAAGTGGATCAGACAAAAGTAGGTCAATGTCAATTTGTACATGCATATACATATAGAAACCATCGAGATACCTGTGACTTCAAACGACATCTGTGTGATGGCGGATGGATGAGTGCGCGTCTCCACTAGGCGACACGTGACAGGTGGCAGGTTGTGGCTGGCTACAGGCAGATACAGGTGGGTCCTGGGGGGTGATATAGAGAATAAGAGGGATACGTGACCAGTGTAGATCCAGACACAAGTTATGCTTCTAGCAAACAATATAGATCGTTTTCACACAACAAGAGTGTTTAGCAATTACACTGATATTAAATCACATAAGCGCCATTTCATCATTCACAGCCACATATCGGGTAAGACTGGGAAACGCTAAGAATTTGGAGGTTCATCAAGGAATTCCTACCATTTCTGAGTCGAGCCTGATAAACGTGATATCAAGACACTAGCCTTGTATTTTATTTATCAGGTAACGTTGTACGCGACAGAATGAGCAAATATGATGCGGTTTTTATAGAAAAGAATGCACATATTTATGTTGTGTCATTACACTGATGTCATTCGGTAACATGAACACTTCGTCTGATGTCAGTTCGACATAAAAATTGAAATTCGGGAAATCGCCAAGATCATTTCCAGTCACTACAGCGAGATTTTGAAACTGATTTCAGAAATATTTCCCTTTCGACTTTTTAGCATCTCATCTACACAAATACGAGAATCTCATTTACACCACTGTCTGCATTAATCTTGCCCAGTAGCCGATTTCATCAAAATTGCAAAGTCTACTTATCTAGCAAAGTATACTTTGAAAGAGAAATTTTCAATTTTATGATAAATTTATTAATTTTTATTATACTGAATTTATTACATTATCAACCATTTTGGCTAATATAATAAATTCATTATAATAATTCTACATATTTTTAATCATCAAATATATGCTGTCGTTAGTTCTATATGACATAATGCATTTCAGGAAAAACAAATTATTACTCCCTCAAAGTATACTTTGCTAGAAAAGTATACTTTGCAATGTTGGTGAAATCGGCTACAGGTGTCAATGCTTCTGAACGTCTATTGTAAATATCAGCTCATAATCAAGCAGTTTGATTGGCTGTAGCACAGCTCAGGCTCAGTCAATCAAACTGCTTGCTTTCAAGCACAAACATTCAAGTACTGTGCAAGACAGAAATTGACAAATATTGGCAAAATTAACGCAGGCAGTAGTTGATCCTCCTTCAATTTGTTGTTGTTGTTCATCTCACTTCACAACATACTACTAACCTTGGATGCAGAGCGGTGAGCATAGGAATGTACCACGGCATTCCACAATAAGGCCCAAAGTTGCAGTCTACCTTGAGACCATTCTTCAGCATAGGCATACTGTCTAGCAGGTGTTGCTCCCGTGTATAGTCAAACGGAATGTACCATAGGCCAGAGTCTTCATAGGTCAGGCTGCCCTGCCGGTCATACTTCCTTCTATGGCAGTGCTAATATCAAAAGTTTGTTTTCCATGAGTGGAGACTATTGTGTGTACATGTAGTTAATTCTATTAAATCAAATCAGTAGGATTTTTGCAGTAATGCATAAGGTAGCAAATTCACCGAGAGTGCTGAAGGTCACAATATATGCCCGTCGTGGTGTAGCCAATAAACAATGGAGGATAACTTCATGGAAAAAGAAATCAGTAACCATGGGCGCATTCAGGGGGTGGGGGGGCGGACCCGGCGCGCGCCCCCCTAAAATTTAATTTGCCGAGTAAAGATTTTTCATGCCAAGTGCCATGTATTCTATGCATTTTTCGGTCGTTTTCTTATTGTTTCAAAAGTTAAACGTTTTCAATCAACTAGATGGCCGCGGCCTGCATGTCACGACTTGTGGCGAGGCATGGACACTAAAAAAAAAGATATAGTATAACGAAAAACTTTAACCAAAAAACTTAACCAAAAAATTTAACCAAAAAACTTAACCAAAAACTTCAAAGTAATTTGACCTTGACATTGGGCACAGGGGCCGCACAGGAGGGGGGTAGAATGAAAATATAGATGATGATAAACACCCATGTGAAGTTTCAAGGTAATGGGCAAAGCAGTTGCAGAGATATAGTATAACAAACAACTTTAACCAAAAAACTTAACCAAAAACTTAACCAAAAACTTTAACCAAAAAACTTTAACCAAAAACTTCAAAGTAATTTGACCTTGACATTGGGCACAGGGGCCGCACGGGAGGGGGGTAGAATGAAAATATAGATGATGATAAACACCCATGTGAAGTTTCAAGGTAATGGGAAAAGCAGTTGCAGAGATATAGTATAACAAAAAACTTTAACCAAAAAACTTAACCAAAAAACTTAACCAAAAAACTTAACCAAAAAACTTAACCAAAAACTTTAACCAAAGAACTCAACCAAAAACATTAACCAAAAAACTTAACCAAACAACTTAACCAAAAAATTTAACCGGACACACGTATGTACGTGTACGTACGCCAAAGTGCCGACTATATCACGCATTCCGCAAGCGGGCGCGACAAAAACTTAACCAAAAACTTTAACCAAAAAACTTCACCAAAAACTTCAAAGTAATTTGACCTTGACATTGGGCACAGGGGCCACACGGAAGGGGGTAGAATGAAAATATAGATGATGATAAACACCCATGTGAAGTTTCAAGGTAATGGGCAAAGCAGTTGCAGAGATATAGTATAATGAAAAACTTTAACCAAAAAACTTAACCAAACAACTTAACCAAAAACTTTAACCGGACACACGTACGTACGTACGTACGTACGTACGTACGTACGTACGCCAAACGGCCGACTATATCACGCTTTCCGCAAATGGGCGCGACAAAAATCATGTCTAAACATACTGTGACAGTATCAATATTTTTGCTCCAAAATGCGCCAGAACGCAGGAAATGCGATGTAGATTTCCAAAATGTTCCCGGAATACCTCCGGACCCCCCTAGCGACTATTTTGCAATACTTCACTATATTATCGAACGAGCATAGCTGATAATATAGTTAATTATTGCAAAATAGTCGCTAGGGGGGTCCGGGTATTGCCCCCGGGAAAATTTGGAAATCTACATCGCATTTGCTTTTCATCAATTAACAAGAAACGAGGCAAAGCCACGAAGGCCATGTTTTTTCCAAGCATAGACACTTGGATAACATAATTATACGCACTTTTTGTAGACTAGATGGCCGTGGCCTGCATGTCGCGCCTTGGGGCGAGGCATGGACACTAAAAAAATAGATATAGTAGATGGAAAAACTTTAACGAAAAAACTTTAACCGGGCACACGAACGTACGGACGTACGGATGGACGTATGCCAAAATGCCGACGATATCGCGCTTTCCGCAAGCGGGTGCGACAATGATGATAAACACCCATGTGAAGTATCAAGGTATTGGGTGAAGCAGTTGCAGAGATATAGTACACGAAAAAACTTTAACAAAAGAATTCAAAGTAATTTGACCTTGACATTGGGCACAGGGGCAGCACGGTTGGGGGGGGGGGGGGTAGAATGAAAATATGGATGATGATAAACACCCATGTGAAGTTTCAAGGTAATGGGCGAAGCAGTTGCAGAGATATAGTATAACAAAAAAGTTTTAAGCAAATAACTTTAACCAGACATACGTTAAAAATGGCTAAGTCAATTACGTAGAAATAATAGGTGAAGGTAAAAAAATGGTCACATGTTGGATAGTTGTATGTGGTAGGCACCCCTTGGTTATGAAGCTGTTTGGTGGTCCTAGGTGGTACAGTACCAAAGAAATGGACTTAAACACGAAAACTTAACATTGTAAACGCGCAAACTTAACATTGAAAATGGCTAAGTCAACTGCGCGGAAAAAATGGGTCAAGTTAAAAACAAGAAACGAGGCAAAGCCACGAAGGCCATGTTTTTTCCAAGCATAGACACTTGGATAACATAATTATACACACTTTTTGTAGACTAGATGGCCGTGGCCTGCATGTCGCGCCTTGGGGCGAGGCATGGACACTAAAAAAACAGATGAATGGACGGACGTATGCCAAAATGCCAACGATATCGCGCTTTCCGCAAGCAGGTGCGACAATGATGATAAACACCCATGTGAAGTATCAAGGTATTGGGTGAAGCAGTTGCAGAGATATAGTACACAAAAAAACTTTAACAAACAAATTCAAAGTAATTTGACCTTGACATTGGGCACAGGATCGCGCTTTCCGCAAACAGGTGCAACAATGATGATAAACACCCATGTGAAGTATCAAGGTATTGGGTGAAGCAGTTGCAGAGATATAGTACACGAAAAAACTTTAAAAAAAAAATTGAAAGTAATTTGACCTTCACATTGGGCACAGGATCGCGCTTTCCGCAAGCAGGTGCGACAATGATGATAAACACCCATGTGAAGTATCAAGGTATTGGGTGAAGCAGTTGCAGAGATATACACACGAAAATACTTTAACAAAAAAATTCAAAGTAATTTGACCTTGACATTGGGCACAGGATCGCGCTTTCCGCAAGCAGGTGCGACAATGATGATAAACACCCATGTGAAGTATCAAGGTATTGGGTGAAGCAGTTGCAGAGATATAGTACACGAAAAAACTTTAACAAAAAAATTCAAAGGAATTTGACCTTGACATTGGGCACAGGATCGCGCTTTCCGCAAGCAGGTGCGACAATGATGATAAACACCCATGTGAAGTATCAAGGTATTGGGTGAAGCAGTTGTTGCAGAGATATAGTACACGAAAAAACTTTAACGAAAAAATTCAAAGTAATTTGACCTTGACATTGGGCACAGGGGCTGCACGGTTGGGGGTTAGAATGAAAATATGGATGATGATAAACACCCATGTGAAGTTTCAAGGTAATGGGTGAAGCAGTTGCAGAGATATAGTATAACGAAAAAGTTTTAAACCAAAAAACTTTAACCACGACGTACGTTAAAAAGTTAACGTTGAAAATGGCTAAGTCAATTACGTAGAAATAATAGGTGAAGGTAAAAAAATTGTCACATGTTGGATAGTTGTAAGTGGTAGGCACCCCTTGGTTATGAAGCTGTGAAAGTTTGGTCCTAGGGGTACAGTAAACGATGGTGGTCCTAGTGGTAAGTACCAAAGAAATGGACTTAAACACGAAAACTTAACATTGTAAACGCGAAAACTTAACATTGATGGCTAAGTCGACGCGAAAAAAACTTAACATTGAAAATGGCTAATCGACTTCGCGGAAAAAATGGGTGAAGTTAAAAAAAAAAGGTAACATGTTGGATAGTGATATGTGGTGGGCACCCCTTGATTATGAAGCTGTGAAAGTTTGGTGGTCCTAGGTGGTACAGTAAGAAAGAAATGGACTCAAACACGAAAACTTAACATTGATTGTGGCGCGAGCGCCGCCCGCCCGCCCGCCCGCCCGCCCCGGCTTTCGCCAATCCAATAGCCTGGTTTTTTTCTTCAAAAACCTGGCTAAAAAAGTAACATGTTGGATAGTGATATGTGGTGGGCACCCCTTGATTATGAAGCTGTGAAAGTTGGTGGTCCTAGGTGGTACAGTACCAAAGAAATGACTTAAACACGAAAACTTAACATTGTAAACGCGAAAAGTTAACATTGAAAATGGCTAAGAAGTCGACTGCGCGGAAAAAATGGGTCAAGTTAAAAAAAAAAAGTAACATGTTGGATAGTGATATGTGGTGGGCACACCCCTTGATTATGAAGCTGTGAAAGTTTGGTGGTCCTAGGTGGTACAGTAACAAAGAAATGGACTCAAACACGAAAACTTAACATTGAAAATGGCTAAGTCGACTGCGCGGAAAAAATGGGTCAAGTTAAAAAAAAAAGTAACATGTTGGATAGTGATATGTGGTGGGACACCCCTTGATTATGAAGCTGTGAAAGTTGGTGGTCCTAGGTGGTACAGTAACAAAGAAATGGACTCAAACACGAAAACTTAACATTGAAAATGGCTAAGTCGACTGCGCGGAAAAAATGGGTCAAGTTAAAAAAAAAGTAACATGTTGGATAGTGATATGTGGTGGGCACCCCTTGATTATGAAGCTGTGAAAGTTTGGTGGTCCTAGGTGGTACAGTAACAAAGAAATGGACTCAAACACGAAAACTTAACATTGATTGTGGACGCCGCCCGCCGCCCGCCCGCCCGCCGCCCGCCCGGCTTTCGCCAATCCAATAGCCTGGATTTTTTTTCAAAAAACCTGGCTAAAAATTGCATGAAAATGGCAAAAATAGTAAATTTATTTTGCTTTGTCATCTTGTTGTTAGTGTTCTGAACCCAGCCTCGCTTTGGAAATTATTTTATATCCAAAAAAAAAAATAGTAATTATCTTCACGATAAGTATATCCCGCGGCTTGCTTTGGTGCACCATTTAATAGCTTGTCGTAATTACATGTAAGTGGTTTAATTAGCATGACCATTAGTATTTTGTTTTCTTATTCTCAATTTCACACCATCAGTTGAAATTAATAACGGTCATATAGTCTTTATTAAAACGATAGCTTATGTGGCGCGGCCTGTGAAAACCGCGAGTTTTTTTGCAACAAACATATTGAATGTGTCAAGTCGAGTAACCCACACGAGATAGGTGTCCAAATCAGGAGAGAACACCAGACTTATTTGCTTTCTGTCCAATGTATACTATCCTGGTCAAGCCCGAATATTTAAGCAGCCTAGGACGAATTGGCAATGTCCGCTGACGTAATTACTGATGTTTTTAATTAGAGATTCGCGAGCATTGTAAACCATGGTCAGACTACGCGAATCCACTGCCTGGTCTGACCGCCAATGCAATAAGCCGGGATTTGTCGGAGATCGAGACCCAATTCATATAAACACGTTTGTCGTGTCACTTTAGACTGTTTCCCGGTCGCTAGGAATAACGCTAGGCTGCGCATCCGACAGGGTACCAGTCTAGTGTGGACTACGTGACTGACGTCAGCAACCGCGTGTATTGATCTTTGATATGGCCTTGTGCCCCGCGGTGTGAAATTTACACTTGACAAGTGCGATGTGTTTGAAGTCTTAGTCTTGTCACTGTAGACGAATCAGCATCGTGAAAACACAGTTTGCCAGCTAATGATGGAGTTTTATAACTTGCGCGGAATTGCATTATGCCTATTGGAATACACGACACGGAATTCATATCGGGAATTACCGTTAATAGAGTTATGCAATATTTTTCATGGTAAATGTTTAATGTCGCCAATATGACACCGACCATATCGGGCAAGGTAAATGTTTTCAAAAGAATGCGAATGTAATTGATGACTAATTGGTTACGACCAGTTGCAATTCAGATGATAGCGACCAGATTTTGATGAAAGGAAAATAGCGATTGTGGTGCTATTTTTTTTGCCGACAAAAACATGACATGGTCGCTGTTCACATACAAAAATGCCGTGTGGGAATGAAAATAGCTGGTCGCTGGTCGCAGTTCGGGGGTGGTCGTTACTCCAAGGTCTTATAAAGAACAAAATTGGACGGGGGGGTTTTTAACTGGCCGTTGTGGACAGGTGGTCGCTATTCCCAGGTGGTCGTTAACACAGGTTCGACTGTATAGTCAAGTATTGCAAAATAGTTACGCCCCCCAACCCGAAATCCTGGATCCGCGCCTGGTAACACTGATGGATATATCCCTCCAAATCTAAAACTTAAAAAATCAACAGTTGCAGATATCACAGGTAACCTTGAACGCAGGGGCCAAATGGGTTTGCTATAGAATGAAAATATAGATTATGACAAATAAGTACATATACAGTCTACGCTTGTTTACTCCAAGTCCGTCGGATTGTGATAATTACTTATCTGAACAGGACCTCGAAATATTGCCATACACGTTACAGGACGCAACTCCCATATGACCTGTGACACACGGAGTTACACTTTTGCAACTCTAATGTGTTTACTTGCGTTTGCCTATACACGCATGTGTGTATTCAAACTAAGTATACAAATCTGTATTATCAGGGTGGAACAAGAAAAGACAATTCAAAGCCGTAAAGTAACATTTTATTATGTTAATAAATAAAGCATGTAAACCGGAAATTAACAAGTTGTTGTGCATACCGGTCATGATTATATATACACACAACATTTATCAATCGGAGGGTGAATGTTAGTCTATATACTCAGTCTATATACTCAGGCAACGTTTCGCATCTGATGACCCATGCAAACGAGTCTGGACAAGTTGGATTTGAGAAAACCATCTTTATTGTATCTTTGATTTTTGATTGAAACGAAATGCGGGAACATTTTCCGTAAATTGTTTCGAAAGTTGACATGGTGTGACAACTTCTGAAGTGATTTATTTATTTATAAAATATTTCAGCAAATAAAATAACTTAACGTTCTTAGTTGTGTATTTAAATCCATGTGAATAACGAGTCAAAACGGCCCTAGTCCAATACGGCCCCAGTTCGAAACGGCCCACGTTGGTCACAGTTTACACTCTGTCCGACTCAGTTATTGATCACTGGTGATTAAATCAGATGAACTAAGTTTAATTGGTGTCGAGGAAATCACCTGTAACACTTACTCAAAGTTTGTTTACACAGGTTTACACAGGTAAACAACTCCAGTCTTTGATCTGGTAAATTAACGAGAGTGAAATACCACACATTTCTGTTTTCGGGACCTAACAATTAGTTTGAATTGGCGAAAAGTCGACGTAACACAATTTGACGTAAGGGTAGACAGATACACTGAAACGGGACATGGACACGAATTTGACGTAACGAGGGAATTTGACTTAACCGCCTTTGAGTAAACTAGATGGCTGTGGTCTGCATGTCGCGCCTTGTGGCGAGGCATAGACACTAACAAAAGAGATGTAGTATAACAAAAAACTTTAACCAAAAAACATAACCAAAAAACTTAACCAAAAACTGTAACCGGACACACGTATGTACGCCAAAGTGCCGACTATATCGCGCTTTCCGCAAGCAGGCGCGACAAAAACTTGAATCGGACACAAGTACATATGTACGCCAAAGTGCCGACTATATCGCGCAAGCGGGTGCGACAAAAAAGTAATCTGACCTTGACATTGGGCACAGGGGCCTCACGGGTGTGGGTAGAATGAAAATATGGATGATGATAAACACCCACGTGAAGTTTGAAGGTAATGGGCAAAGCAGTTGCAGAGATATAGAATAACAAAAAAATTTAACCAAAAACTTCAAAGTAATTTGACCTTGACATTGGGCACAGGGGCCACACGGGGGGTGTAAGGGGGGTAGAATGAAAATATAGATTGATGATAAACACCCATGTGGAGTTTCAATGGTGGTAATGGGCAAATAAAAGCAGTTGCAGAGATATAGTATAACGAAAAACTTTAACCAAAAAACTTAACCAAAAACTTTAACCAAAAAACTTAACCAAAAAACTTAACCAAAAACTTTAAACAAAAACTTCAAAGTAATTTGACCTTGACATTGGGTACAGTGGCCGCACGGGAGGGGGGTAGAATGAAAATATAGATGATGATAAACACCCATGTGAAGTTTCAAGGTAATGGGCAAAGCAGTTGCAGAGATATAGTATAACGAAAAACTTTAACCAAAAAATTTAACCAAAAATTTAACCAAAAAACTTTAACCAAAAAAGTTAACCAACTTCAAAGTAATTTGACCTTGACATTGGGCACAGGGGCCGCACAGGAGGGGGGTAGAATGAAAATATAGAGATGATACCCATGTGAAGTTTAAGGTAATGGGCAAAGCAGTTGCAGATATAGTAACGAAAAAACTTTAACCAAAAAAACTTAACCAAAAAACTTAACCAAAAACTTTAACCAAAAAACTTAACCAAAAACTTTAACCAAAGAACCTAACCAAAAACTTCAAAGTAACTTGACCTTGACACACAGGGGCCCGCACGTGAGGGGGGTAAGAAAAATATAGATGATGATAAACACCCATATGAAGTTTCAAGGTAATGGGCAAAGCAGTTGCAGAGATATAGTATAAAGAAAAACTTTAACCACAAATTTTAACCAAAAAACTTAACCAAAAACTTCAAAGTAATTTGACCTTGACATTGGGCACAGGGGCCGCACGGGAGGGAGGTAGAATGAAAATATAGATGATGATAAACACCCATTTGAAGTTTGAAGGTAATGGGCAAAGCAGTTGCAGAGTCAAAAATAAAATTTGACCCCACGGGCCACGCCCATTTTTGACCCCGGGGTCACCATTTTAACAACTTTGAAAGAGCATTGTACATCGATCATTCCTACCAAGTTTCGTTGAAATCCGGCTAGCGGTTCATGAGAAGAAGATTTTTTAAGAATTTATGCTATTTTTAGACGTCGGCCATCTTGGATTAGTGATGACCTCCATTTTAACAAATCTGAAAAGGCTTCACCCATGGACCATAATTGTGAAGTTTGGCTACCATGGGCCAAGCCGTTCATGTGAAGAAGAATTTTGAAATCTCTAATAAAAGAATGACCTTTTTACCTTTCGGCGGCCATCTTGGATGACATAACAATCCGATTTCGACAGAAAATGCACCAGAGTGATCGCCTCATTGATACCTTCAATTTGATATATGACATGACCATATTCGGTCAAAAATAAAATTTGACCCCAATTTGACCCCACGGGCCACGCCCATTTTTGACCCAGGGGTCACCATTTTAACAACTTTGAAAGAGCAATGTACATCGATCATTCCTACCAAGTTTCGTCAAAATCCGGCAAGTGGTTCATGAGAAGAAGATTTTTTAAGAATTTATGCTATTTTTAGACGGCGGCCATCTTGGATTAGCGATGACCTCCATTTTAACAAATCTGAAAAGGCTTCACCCATGGACCATAACTGTGAAGTTTGGCTACCATGGGCCAAGCCGTTCATGTGAAGAAGAATTTTGAAATCTCTAATAAAAGAACGACCTTTTTACCTTTCGGCGGCCATCTTGGATGACATAACAATCCGATTTCGACAGAAAATGCATTAGAGTGATCGCCTCATTGATACCTTCAATTTTATATATGACATGACCATATTCTGTCAAAAAAAATATTTGACCCCAATTTGACCCCACGGGCCACGCCCATTTTTAACCCCGGGGTCACCATTTTAACAACTTTGAAAGAGCAATGTACATCGATCATTCCTACCAAGTTTCGTCGAAATCCGGCAAGCGGTTCATGAGAAGAAGATTTTTTAAGAATTTATGCTATTTTTAGACGGCGGCCATCTTGGATTAGCAATGACCTTCATTTTAACAAACCTGAAAAGGCTTCACCCATGGACCATAACTTTTAAGTTTGGCTACCATGGGCCAAGCGGTTCATGTGAAGAAGAATTTTGAAATCTCTAATAAAAGAACGACCTTTTGACCTTTCGGCGGCCATCTTGGATGACATAACAATCCGATTTCGACAAAAAATGCACCGGAGTGATTGCCTCATTGATACCTTCAATTTGATATATGAAATGACCATATTCAGTCAAAAATAAAATTTGACCCCAAATTTGACCCCACGGGCCACGCCCACTTTTGACCCCAGGGTCACCATTTTAATAACTTTGAAAGAGCAATGTACATCGATCATTCCTACCAAGTTTTGTCGAAATCCGGTTGGCGGTTCTTGAGAAGAAGATTTTTTAAGAATTTGTGCTATTTTTAGACGGTGGCCATCTTGGATTACGTAATGACGTCATTTTAACAATTTTGTAATCCCCCTACCTAAGGACCATGACCATGAAGTTTGGTGACTATAGACCCAATGGTTACCGAGGAGAAGACGTTTGAAAATGTTCACGGACGACGGACGACGACGACGGACGACGGACACATTGCGGTAACAATAGCTCACATGAGCTTCGCTCAGGTGAGCTAAAAAACTTAACCAAAAACTTTAACCAAAAAACTTAACCAAAAAACTTAACCGAAAACTTTAACCGGACACACGTACGTACATACGTACGTGTACGTACGCCAAAGTGCCGACTATATCGCGCTTTCCCCAAGCGGGCGCGACAACAAATGTAGACTATATGAAGTTTCAAGACAATCCGACTTAGGGTTGCAGAGATATAGTAGATGACCAAAGACTTTAACACTTTAACACACATTCGACTTTTACCTGGGGCAAGTGGGCCGCATGAGCTATGGAATGAAAATACAGATCAGGATAAACATGTATCAGAAGTTTCAAGTCAATCGGACATAGGGTTGCAGAGATAATGGGTACCCAAAAACCATCATATGTTTTTCAAATGTGTTTCCTAGCCTATCCTGATATCAAAAGACAGTAGACTGACATTGTCTATGTCACATCAAAGTCAATTGCTGTCATTCAAACAATTATTTGACAATGTTTCATACAAAATATCATTACACCAGGGCTCCAGATAAGGAATTAGTAATTGAGTATTGTCACTCCATCATTTCTGAAGCCCTGTTACACACGTTTCAATTCAATATGGCACAAAACAAGAATTCTTTGATTTATGTATTTTGCTAAAAGTAATCAATAAGATTTAAGTGGAGCAAACAATAGAAAAGGTATTTTATAAGAGAAATAATGTCACACATTATCACCACCTGGGAACTCATGCATTGTTTCTCCATATACAGTAAATGTTGATGTGACTGGAGAAATGGGGCTAATGGGTTTTGCGATCAGTGAATATTCAGTGAAGATCATCACTTTTCCAAGTTTATATCCCCGATAAATTCCACAAAAAGGCCATTCATTCCTTATAATTCCAGCATTTGAAATAAATTCATCAAGAAAATGTGTTTATTTTCCGTTTTCTTAAGAATTATTTTAACTGCGCCTCACGGTTACAGTTACGGAAAGTAGTTCGGCGTGGGAGTTTACTGGGATATAAATTTTGGACAGAAACTTGCAAATGTTAGAGAATTGTGTAAATATTGTTGTGCTGGAATTATTGACAATTGTCTCCAGTTCAGTGGGTATGGTAGACAATGTATGTTTTTTTAGATTTGTCGTCGGAATATTTTCCTAAGCGACATGTATATTTGTATGTGTCGTTCCTATTATATTTAAAACTTATAATAAACTAGGGAATTGTACTGATCGACTATAAACTGAAACATATACTAGCGCATCTCTGACATTCTTTCGATCTGTGTGGCATTTGTTTCATTTATCATTTGTGTTCTCGCCATATTTTATCCTACTTTTTGTAGTCTAGTCGTATAGTGCACTTGTGTGCGTGTTGAAGACTTCGATTACCGCTATACTTTAGCTATGCTTGGCATATTAATTACATTCATCGTTAGGTCCGGGCTCTTCGACTCTCCTTTGGGTATCAATTACTATTTTTCTATATCCGGGTTATATGTCACCAGTATGAAGAAATAAGTATCGTTCAGTAAGTCTAATCGTCATAACTATCTGACTCGATATCAGTAGCCTATTTCATCAACATTGCAAAGTCTACTTTTCTAGCAAAGTATACTTTGAGGGAGAAATTTTCAATTTTAGGATAAATTTATTAATTTTTATTATACTGAATTTATTACATTATCACAGCCATTTTGGCTGTGATAATGTAATAAATTCAGTATAATAATTCTGCATACTTTGAATCATCAAATATATGCAGTCGTTAGTTTTATATGAAATAATGCATTTAGGAAAAATCAATGATTACTCCCTCAAAGTATACTTTGCTAGATAAGTATACTTTGCAATTTTGATGAAATCGGCTACAGGTACTGTTGGATGACAGTCTGTGTGATTCTCACATGTGTTTTCGTTTAGACTACATTTGCAAAGTTCTGTACACACAAGACTAGCTTTACGGCATGTACACCTTGCTGTCGAACACGGACTTATTTGACAACTACAGCGTACAAGTTCTAGTACTGCTTTTGGAGCGGGCTCCATTGTAGTAACAACGGATATATACGTGTAATTTTGCACCATCCATCATAATTCAGTTGGTGTGGGGTAACTTGGTTTAGCATCATCAGAGTGAGCCCATACCAGTGACTGATATGCAGCACTGAGGGTGTGCTGGAGCAGCGTGCCTCTTGTGGGTGGAAGCCTGTGACATTTTAAATAATTCCCATCGGAGATTAGCCAACTCTGTGGCATGAGAACCTATCTGTTTATACATGGCACAGACGAATTCTTCTAGCGCGTTTACAGTGTCGTCATCTACTTTGTCCGATTTGCCAAGCTCTAGCTCTGCAAATGCGTTTGTAATGTGAGCTGGCTGTTTCTGTAAGGTGTTCCAGCATGTAACTTTGCCTTTGCCTTGAAACAGCCCACACGTGTCGCACCCGGTGAATGTGTGAAACCCGGGCAGAGCAGCAGCTATAGCTGGAGCGATGGCACAGTACACAGGCAGCAGAGGAATGGTCCTTCGCTTTGCTCCCACACCGGTTACAATTCTGGGATCTTTCCCCAACATCTGTGATCGCAAAACAGCTAATACGAACACATCCGTATCAGGAGACACTATGTCAACATCACACCCTCGTTTTACAGTGTCCAGAGCATGTAATATCAAGATAGTATCGGCTTCTCCATGGGTCGATGATAGATGCTCTACATCAAGTTTGTTTGATTGGGCACCTTGGCTGGTTGACACAACTACTGGGGTTAAGGAGTCTTTACAACTGTCCAGAAGCTTATCCGCAAGATAAAGCGTCAGACCATGCTTTGTCTTTGTATTCGACATGAACTGAACAAATGATGACCGTATGGGTGTTACATCTTTGCACACATGAAATTGTTCTCATTCTCCCTTGCTGCGCATATCTCTGGTATTTGTCTTCAAAGATTTGTCTACATCATAATGGTCAAATATGATGTGTGCTTCATCATACATGAACGTTCCAACCACATTTACGCTGTATTTTTTTTAAAAACAAAAATCGTTTTGTATGTTTTCCACGCAATAAGCACAGTAATGAAAACAAGAAATCAGTAAAACTGATGGATGCACCCCGGCCGCAAATTAAAAAAACAAAACATAAAAAACACAAATGCAAGTGTTTATTTTTAGAAATTGTGACCTTGACCTTGGGCGGACGAAGCCCATATTCAGTGGGTGTCTTCGTGTCGTCAATATCAATGCACATGTGAAGTATCGTAAGGATCGGACATACACAACTTAAGATATAGGTTCGGACAGACTGACGGACGGACGGACAGATGGACAGGATGACGACTATATGCCCTCTAAATTTCGGGTGCATAATAAAATGACACCATTGACACCGAGATCATTCAAATAGGACAATTAGTGACAGTGATATTGCATTTTCAAAGGGCATTTTTCAAGGGTTTCTGCGGATATTGGCGGTTCACAATGACCTTGACCTTGAGCCCTAGCGTATAACCTTCAACTTCAATGGCTCTGAAAAGTTCACGAATCGATCCGTGGTCATAGATAACTATATGATAGACACCAATATCATTAAAATGTGTTCATTATGGCATATGATAGGCAATGTTATACTTTATAATACCGGATATGACCTTGAACTTGACCTTTACGCACAAATATTCACCAAGTATTATTGTTAAAACATATTTATATCTATAGTGGCATACATTAAGACCATATTATGGGCTTTAAATGCGATGATTTCTGGATGGTAGAGCATTATATGACACCAAGGCAATGACATAGGGTCACTGTGACATTTGAATGACCTTTAAATGACCTTGAAAGTGGATTTAAAAAATGGCACCCAGATTTTTTCGGAAAGCTGAGAACCCAAAGACTACGAATACACCGAGAAACAAAAATTAACACGAGGTGCCATATTGTTACCAATTGCCCCTGCACTATAAGCCCCATTTCTCCAGTCACAGCCACAAATAATCTACAACCAGCAACACAATTCTATCTGAAACATGACTGGTACACAACCGCCAAAGTTAATCTTGTCCAGATTAGCAACGTTTCTGAACATCAACAGGCAATGCCAACTCACAGTCATTAATTTGATTGTCTGAGCCTGGCCACACAGTTCAGGTTCAACCAATCAAGCTGCTTGATTTCAAGTACGAAGTTCAGTATTTTACTGCAATCAAATTGACAAATATTGGCAAGATTAGCACATGCGGTAGTGTACATAAGTATGTTTTGGCAGTATATGAGAAGCAACAGTGTATTCCTCAACTATTAACCCTTTGAAACCAAATGCCCGCCATTGCGGTTTATGCAAACAGTGCAGATCTAGATGAGCCGGCTCGTAACGAGCCGTCTCATCAGGATCTGCACTATTTGAAAGTAATTTTCATATTTTTGAGAACAAACAAAACCCCGTTTTCATAAATGGACTAGCCTGAAAACCATTTTGTGACGGTAGGATTGGTTGCAAAATTAACATATCGAAATCCATTCCAATTACTTGCCAATTAGACATACCCAAGTAAGGAGCCTCAGGGGCGTCGGCTGCTGAGGATCCCCGCTGTAGGGAAACCTGAGGGGTGTGGTCAATATCAGCAGGAACCAGACAGCCGATACGGCCAGGAGCACAGAGATTTGTAGACATACCTGAGTGAGGATCCTGAGGGGCGTCGGCTGTTGAGGATCCCCGCCGTAGGGAAACCCGAGGGGTGTGGTCAATATCAACAGGAACCAGACAGCCGATATGGCCAGGAGCACACATATCACTTTCCTATTGTGACTGCATATATAAATAAAACTTATCTGAAACAAAGAAAGATTTTACGTCAATTTAATGAAAACATCTAGATTATTTGACTTATTGTATGGGGGCCATAGCAGGAAAGGAAAATGTGATGTGACCTATTGTGATCTATTTTAGCCCCTATATTAAATTATCATAGAAATTGTTTTTCGCAATAAAATCAATATTTCATTGATTCAAAACAAATTGGAACGGTGACTTTATGTTAGGTTATTGATGAACAACAGTGCCGAAGGTCACAATATATGCCCGTTAAGGCAAGGCCAGTCAACAAGGGAAGATATCTAAACATGATAAACATGTGCATCAAACTTGGTTATGATATGTCAAGACAAACTCTAGTTATTTGCGTGGACAAGGATACAGAGTGCGAATTTTAAAAATGGCCGCCAAGGGGAGTAAGTCATTGGAAATTGTTTGAAAATCAATAGGCTTCTTCGTCTTGCCGTGATAAACATGTATACCGAATTTGGTTACATAATATGTCCCATTTTTTTCAAACGGCCGTATAAAGAGTTCTTACTTTCAAATATTTTAATAGCCAAAATGTTCTTTATAGGAATTAAATAAGTGTATAATTGTGTCACTATTCCACGAGTTCTAAAAATTACAAGTGCCCGCTATACAGATGTAATCATTTAGTAATATTTATTTTACTGATAGTGACTCGCGGTGGTATCAGGCTATTTTTATGTTTACTGAGTGGGCATGTGCCTTTAAAGGTACATGCCCACTGGCATGTACCTTTAAAGGTACATGCCCACTCAGTAGGCAAACAATGTTCTTTATATCAGACATCATCTGAGGCATTTTCTGGCTAAATAAACATTCATTCACCATTACCCCACGTATTGATTGGCATTATTATACATTTTATATCAGACGTAAATGTTCACACTGATATCAGGGGCGATAACTGTGTTTCCTTAAAACGTCAATGGACATTACTATTTAGTATCTGTATTTATATTTTGATGTGCAATGATCATACTTTATAATCTGTCGAAAATATTATTTTTTCAGGTGACCCATTTAATTAGTATAAATAGGTTAAAAATAGCATGCCTCATTTGCATACGAAAATAGCCTGATACCACCACGCGTCACTATCAGTAAAATATTTATTACTAAATGATTATATCTGTATAGCGGGCTCTTGTAATTCATAGAACAGGTGAAATGGCGACACAAAGGTTATATCACAAGACGAGAAAACTTCGGGATTTTAACTTGTTACCTCCGATTTACTGTACCAGTGCCTGACTGAGCGATAAACCGGGCACAGATGCACACTTCCTCTCCATAGTGACTCACATAACTACTACAGTGTCAGTGCAACCTACCATATATCCTGAGAGAAATATAACGATGAAAGCATTGAATATCGCTATGACGATATCTGGGTTCACTTCCGAGCCGGAACGTGCCATAATTGGGATAATAAGCACCAAGATCGCGTAGATTATGTACACGGTCATCAGCAGGGGTATGAATATGGCTGCCAGGAGGAGAAACAGGAACTTGTTTGGCTCATCTGAAATGTGGAAGGAACATTTTAGGAATAAACAAATTATCAGGGTATAAACTTCAGGTTGAAGGCCTTCAGGCTGTATTGTTGGACTTTTAAATGTTTATATCCTTAAAATATTGTCCAACAATGTTGTTTATTTCTAAACGATTCCAACCCAATTACTGGGGGCGCAAATGATGATTATTGGGTCAATTCACGTTGTGTATGCTGTCAACTAAGTAGTTGGTATTTTCTACATTTTACCTCAATACTAAATGAACAAGAATTCCATCATGGAAGCGGTGGAGCGCCTGTGGAGGCATTTGACTGTAACATGATCATGGGCATGTGCTAAAGTAACCACCACAAAAACTGTCAGAGAAGTGCATGTTTAAAATACGAAAACATAGTTCCAGGAGTGGAACCACTGTAGAACTGACCTTTATAATTCCAGGAGTGGAACCACTGTAGAACTGACCTTTATAGTTTCAGGAGGGGAGCCAATGCAGTACTGACCTTTATAGTTCCAGGAGGGGAACAATTGTAGAACTGACCTTTATAAGTCCAGGAGCGGAACCACTGTAGAACTGACCTTTATAGTTACAGGGGGGAGCCACTGCAGAACTGACCTTTATAGTTCCAGGAGGGGAGCCATGTATAATGACTTAATGTTCCAGGAGGCAGCCACTGAACTGACCTTTAACTGACCTTTACAGTTCCAGGAGGGGAACCACTGTAGAACTGACCTTTATAGTTCCAGGGGGGAGCCACTGCAGAACTGACCTTTATAGTTTCAGGAGGGGAGCCACTGTATAACTGACCTTAATAGTTCCAGGAGGGCAGCCACTGAACTGACCTTTAACTGACCTTTACAGTTCCAGGAGGGGAACCACTGTAAGAACTGACCTTTATATTTCAGGGGGAGCACTGCAGAAACTGACCTTTATAGTTTTCAGGAAGGGGATCCACTGCAGAACTGACCTTTATAGTTCCAGAGGAGCAACCACTGAACTGACCTTTAACTGACCTCTTTTACCAGTTCCAGGAGGGGAACCACTGTAGAACTGACCTTTATAACAAGTTTCCAGGAAGGGGGGGGATCACCTGGTAGAACTGACTTTATTAGTCCAGGGGGGAGCCACCTGGCCAGAACTGACCTTTAATATTTCCAGGAGGGGAAGCCACTGAAGAACTGACCTTTAAAGTTCCAGGAGGGGAACCACTGTTTAGAACTGACCTACCAAAGTCCCAGGGAGAATCACCCACTTTGTAAGACTGACCTTTCCATGTAGAACTGACCTTTATAGTTCCAGGAGGGGAACCTCTGTATTATGAAATACTCTTAAAAAATACACCTAGTCAAGCCTCCCAAAGTCAAGAAATATTCATAAACCTATGGTGTAACTTACAGGGTCGTCCACCCCCTTTTTAAAGCTAGCTGCCCACTGTCCCGTGAGACCTTAAGCGGAAATATTTTTTCCCCGAAACGGTTCGTCTCGCTCTTTATTGCTAATTTCATCAATTTTACGTAAAACGCAAACAAAGAAAAATGTACAAAATGAAAGCTGATGTCAAAATGGGGCGCGGATATCGCCCACCGGCAAAATGGCGAAACGCGAAGTTTCATTTCGGTGTATCGACAGCAAAATACCATGCTTACCTCCAGCCCTGCTGAACCCTGCATATTTGAGTGCAGTAAACTAAAACTACTGGATGTTATCTTGGGACATGTTCTTCTGTCAAACAATACTGGTTAGAGGTGAAATATGACACCTTGAAATATCAGACTTTTCCCTTAAGGCATCACGGGACGGTTGAAAGTAGCCAAAATTGACTGCTTTTCTGAGAGCGGCGGGTGACTTATAAAAATCACCGCCTCTCACAATCAGTTAAGGCGGCTCTTGCGACAAGTATTGAAAAATACTCGCAAATGAAGTACAAATCGCGCGCCCCAATCAAAATTCAGTAACCGCATCAGTGTTCAATTAATCTTTTACAAAGTTACCCCACCCACCTATTTTTGGCCAGAAATTTCAACACGACTGAATTTATCGGAATTGTTTTCATGAAAATATGAGGCACAGATACTTTGTTATGTCTTGTTCTATCACTTGTAACACCACACCATTTTCTGAAAATGATTTCAAAGCGGGGTCATAACCAGCTCAAATTTTCGCTACAAATGCCCGAAAAATACCTTAAATTCTGCCGTGAAACCGTACCGGCGAGACAGCATAGCATGCGCCATTTTCCAAGATGTCAAAATCAACAGGAGCTAACATTCAGTTTCGTAGAATTATGAAATACTCTAAAAATACACCTAGTCAAGCCTCCCAAAGTCAAGAAATATTCATAAACCTATTTCTCTAGACACACTGGTGTAACTTACAGGGTCTGTAGTGAAGTATATAGAAAATCGTCCACCCCCTTTTTAAAGCTAGCTGCCCACTGTCCCGTGATACCTATAGTTCCAGGAGGGGAACCACTGTATAACTGACCTTTATAGTTCCAGGAGGGGAACCACTGTAGAACTGACCTTTATAGTTCCAGGAGGGCAACCACTGTAGAACTGACCTTTATAGTTCCAGGAAGGGAACCACTGTAGAACTGACCTTTATAGTTCCAGGAGGAGAGCCACTGTATAACTGACCTGTATAGTTACAGGAGGGGAACCACTGTGGAACTGTATAACTGACCTTTAAAGTTCTAGGAGGGGAACCACAGTAGAACTGACCTTTATAGTTCCAGTAGGGGAACCACTGTAGAATTGACATTTATAGTTTCAGGAGGGGAACCACTGTAGAACTGACATTTTTAGTTCTAGGAGGGGAACCACTGTATAACTGACCTTTATAGTTCCAGTAGGGGAACCACTGTAGAACTGACATTTATAGTTTCAGGAGGGAAACCACTGTAAAACTGACCTTTTTAGTTCCAGGAGGGGAACCACTGTATAACTGACCTGTATAGTTACAGGATGGGAGCCACTGTAGAACTGACCTTTATGGTTCCAGGAGGGGAACCACTGTGGAACTGTATAACTGACCTTTAAAGTTCTAGGAGGGGAACCACAGTAGAACTGACCTTTATAGTTCCAGGAGGGGAACCACTGTAGAACTGACATTTATAGTTTCAGGAGGGGAACCACTATAGAACTGACCTTTATAGTTCCAAGAGGGGAACCACTGTAGAACTGACATTTATAGTTCCATGAGTGGAACCACTGTAGAACTGATATTTATAGTTCCAGGAGGGGAACCACTGTATAACTGACCTTTATAGTTCCAGGAGTGGAACCACTGTATAACTGACCTTTATAGTTCCAGGAGTAGAACCACTGTAGAACTGACCTTTCTAATTCCAGGAGTGGAACCACTGTAGAATTGACCT
Organism: Conchocele bisecta; assembly: GCA_029237695.1. Lineage (NCBI taxonomy): Eukaryota > Metazoa > Mollusca > Bivalvia > Lucinida > Thyasiridae > Conchocele > Conchocele bisecta. Next base: position 26,841,161 of record CM055268.1, on the reverse strand, counting down.
TTATAGCTCCAGGAGGGGAACCACTGTTGAACTGACCTTTATAGTTCCAGGAGGGCAACCACTGTAGAACTGACAGTTATAGTTTCAGGAGGGGAACCACTGTATAACTGACCTTTATAATTCCAGGAGTGGAACCACTGTAGAACTGACCTTTATAGTTCCAGGAATGGAACCACTGTAGAACTGACCTTTATAGTTCCAGGAGTGGAATCACTGTAGAACTGACCTTTATAGTTCCAGGAGGGGAGCCACTGTTGAACTGACCTTTATAGTTCCAGGAGTGGAACCACTGTAGAACTGACCTTTATAGTTCCAGGAGGGGAACCACTGTATAACTGACCTGTATAGTTACAGGATGGGAGCCACTGTAGAACTGACCTTTATAGTTCCAGGAGGGGAACCACTGTGGAACTGTATAACTGACCTTTAAAGTTCTAGGAGGGGAACCACAGTATAACTGACCTTTATAGTTCCAGGAGGGGAACCACTGTAGAACTGACATTTACAGTTTCAGGAGGGGAACCACTGTAGAACTGACCTTTATAGTTCCAGGAGGGGAACCACTGTAGAACTGACATTTATAGTTCCATGAGTGGAACCACTGTAGAACTGACATTTATAGTTCCAGGAGGGGAACCACTGTATAACTGACCTTTATAGTTCCAGGAGTGGAACCACTGTAGAACTGACCTTTATAGTTCCAGGAGTAGAACCACTGTAGAACTGACATTTATAGTTCCAGGAGTAGAAGCACTGTAGAACTGACCTTTATAATTCCAGGAGTGGAAACACTGTAGAACTGACCTTTATGGTTCCAGGAGGGGAACCACTGTAGAACTGACCTTTATAGTTCCAGGAGATGAACCACTGTAGAACTGACCTTTATAGTTCCAGGAGTAGAACCACTGTAGAACTGACCTTTATAGTTCCAGGAGATGAACCACTGTAGAACTGACCTTTATAATTCCACGAGTGGAAACACTGTAGAACTGACCTTTATAGTTCCAGGAGTGGAACCACTGTAGAACTGACCTTTATAGTTCCAGGAGATGAACCACTGTCGAACTGACCTTTATAGTTCCAGGAGTAGAACCACTGTATAACTGACCTTTATAATTCCAGGAGTGGAACCACTGTAGAACTGACCTTTATAGCTCCAGGAGGGGAACCACTGTTGAACTGACCTTTATAGTTCCAGGAGGGCAACCACTGTAGAACTGACAGTTATAGTTTCAGGAGGGGAACCACTGTAGAACTGACCTATTATAGTTCCAGAGGGGAGCCACTGTTGAACTGACCTTTATAGTTCCAGGTTGAATGGACCACTGTAGAACTGACCTTTATAGTTCCAGGAGGAACCACTGTAGAACTGACCATAATATTTATGTTCCAGGAGTTAGAACCACAGTAGAACTGACCTTTATAGTTCCAGGAGTGGAACCACTGTAGAACTGACCTTTATAGTTCCAGGAGGGGAGCCACTGTAGAACTGACCTTTATAGTTCCAGGAGGGGAGCCACTGTTGAACTGACCTTTATAGTTCCAGGAGGGGAACCACTGTAGTACTGACCTTTATAGTTCCAGACCTGACCTTTATAGTTCCAGCAGTGGAGCCACTGTAAAACTAACCTTTATAGTTCCAAGAGCGGAACCACTGCAGCGTCCTATCGCGGATGATGAGCGGCCCGATGACAAACAGCATGGGGAAGTAGGCACTTCCCAGTCCATACACAGTGGCCAGCAGCGTGATGGATGACCAGATAATCAGGTTCGCCTCAAAATACAGCGACTCCACCTGCCAGCCACTCTTATTCTGTAATTGAAACATTTTTTAAAAGAAAACCTTTATAATTAAGTGTTCATTTGAAAATGATGCTGTTCTAAACACCAGAATGTCAGTTAGCAATTCAGGTGACCTTGACATAGATATTATGGTCAATGACGTTGATAACAACCAGCCAATCAGCTGCAAGACCATAATTTATGACTGTGACTGGAGAAATGGGGCTTCTGGGTTTTGCAACCAGTGTAGATCCATACCAGTCTGTGCATCTACACTGTTTGCCATTCTATCAATGAAAGATGAGTCGTGCTTAGCCAAATTCTCCTGTCACAGCCACATATATAGGTCAAGCTATTGTTTTATAAGCAAACAAGAAATCAGTAACACTGATGGATGTACATCTCAAAAGTCAAATCTCAAAAGTCATTTGACCTTGAGCTTGGGCACAGGGGTCGCATGAAAGGGCCACAGAATGAAAATATGGATGATAACTACATTTGTAATCAGCATATATTTCAAGTTATGGTTACAGAGATAGTGGCATACGGAAAAGGATGGACGGACAGATGTGGTGGCGACAAAAGTACCCCAAAACAAAATGTGGGTACTTAATAAACATGATCGTTATGGAGTATGAAACAAGAACTGTTGAATTGTATATTAAGAGAATAAAATTGAAAAGCTCACAAAACTTACCGAGAACATTCTACTGGGCTTTAGTACGACCTCATGCAGGATTAATGCGGCAGTTAACGCTGGCAGCGTGTATATCGGCACCATGTTGGTACAGTTGGTGAACCAGAACATGTTGACCCCTAGCAAGGTCACGACCATCGCCACGGCAACACAGGTCACAATGATGACAAGCCAGGTAACAAACATGCAGACAATAGCAGCAGTTATACTTCTGATGTAATCTATGCCTTGAATATCTAGGAAATTAATAAGTTCATGCTCTACGGTTACATAATCAATTGTTAACTCATCTTTAGGCCATGATCTGGGCCTGTGCTTATAAAACTATGTACCTACCCCGGTACTCAAAATCAGGAATACGAGGGTCATTCAATATATTTATAATGCAACCGGTCGGCTTTAATGGGGTCAGTTTTATGAAAATTGGTATGGACATACAGAGCTCCAGATAAGGTGCGTATTTGCGTAAATAATCAATTAAAATTGCCAAAAACCCAATTGAAATCAGAAGTAGTGAGTATCAAAAAGCAATGAAAAATTTGTAGTATCTTTTATCATGCTACAGAAAGCAATAAACAGACCACAAATGTAGCATATTTTCTTATTTTTCTATGAAAACACATCTTAGTATTTCATTAGAATTGTCTCCAAGGAGACAATTATAATGATATACCAAGATGTGTTTTCATTTAGAAGCAAACTATTGAATAAGTGCAGTCTGCTGATGTGTAAACAGTAGTGTGAATCTATTTTACACAAGTAAAATTTTGAAATACCCAATTGCTTCAGAAATGATGGAGTGACAATACTCAATTACTAATTCCTTATCTGGAGCCCTGGACATAGCCAATTATAATTCCAAGTAAGACGTGACGTCAAACTAACGACAACGTTCATGACGTCATGATGATGTCATGTAACGTGACGTCACCCAAGTCAAGATGGCCGCGTTCAGCTCACAGGAACAGCGTACCTACATTAAATTTGAAAGAAATCCACAGTGATTTGAAGGAAGTTTGTGGCGACTGCTGTTTCTTATTCACAAGTAACGAGGTCGGTCCGTGAATTCAATAATGGTAGAGACAGCGCACAAGACATACCGCGCAGTTGTAAAAATAAGCCACATCTGACACTTAACATGTGGAAAAAGTAAGAGAAGAATTAGATTCGGATTGGCGAATGACAAGAGACGAGGCAAAGCCACGAACGCCGGTTTTCTTCACGGCTTACACAATTGGATAACAGATAATTGGTTATTATGACCACGATTGAAAGAAAGTGATAACTGTCAGGGACCTCGAGTGTTGTTCAATTTAACATTGAAAATGGCTAAGTTGATTACGTGGTAAAAACAGGTAATGGTAAAAATACAAGTCACAGCATGGATAGTGGTATGTGGTGGGCACCCGTTGGTTACGAAGCTGTGCAAGTGTCACGGTACGTAACTCACTGTGGAGAGGTAGTGTGTATTCGTGCTCGGCTAGCTCAGTCGGTTAGAGCGATGGTACGGTAAACCAGAGGTCCCGGGTTCGAGCCCCGGGCCAGAGCACACTTTTCTCACCCTGTGACACAAGTACGGTGGTACTAGGTGGTACAGAAAGTGAGAAACACAAAAACTTAATGTTGAAAATTGCTAAGTGAATTACAAGGAAAAAATATGTCAAGGTAAAAAAAAGGTCACATGTTGGATAATGGTATGTGATGGACACCCATTGGTTATGAAGTTGAGCAAGTATGGTGGTTCTAGGTGGTAAAGTAAAAGAGAAATGGACAAAACACGAAAACTTAACATTGCAAGTAGACGCCGCCCGCTGAAAATTGCTAAGTGAATTACATGGAAAAAATATGTCGACGTAAAACTAGATTGGTCAGTAAGCGAGGCTTAGGGAATACCCCCCGCGTGGGCCCAGGTACCTCTAAAATATGTAAAATTTTCCAAGTGTGTGGGCTTGTGACCTTGACTCTGGGCTTAGCGGGAGCGGCATGAACGTGAATTTGCCACAGGGTGGTAGAGGTCCATTGGAGCAATGCGTGTGTGAAATGTGAAGTAGATCTGAGCAAGGAAATAGAAGTTATAATTTCTCTGATGTTAAGTTTTGTAAAGAGACTAAGTATGTGACCTTGACCTCGAGATCAGCGGGAATTTGTGACAGCATGATAGTAGAGCCTAAGAGGAATGCATGCATGAAATATTAAGAATTTTCAATGAAAGAAATAGAAGTTGTAACATATTTCTCTGATGTTAAGTTTTGTAAAGAGACTAAGTATGTGACCTTGACCTTGGGATCAGCGGGGGTTGGACGGTCGTAGATTTGTCACAGAATGATAGTACAACCTTAGAGGAATGCACAAGTGAAATAATAAGAATTTTCAATGAAGGAAATAGAAGTTATAACTTATTTCTCTGATGTTAAGTTTTGTAAAGAGACTAAGTATTTGACCTTGACATTGGGATCAGCGGGGGTTGGACGGTCGTGGATTTGGCACAGCATGGTAGTAGAGCCTTACAGGAATGCATGTGTGAAATATTAAGCATTTTAGATGAAGGAAATAGAAGTTATAACAATATTTCTCTGATGTTAAGTTTTGTAAAGAGACTAAGTATTTGACCTTGACTTTGGGATCAGCAGGGGTTGGACGGTTTGTGGATTTGGCACAGCTGGTAGTAGAGCCTTACATGAATGCATGTGTGAAATATTAAGCATTTTAGATAAAGGAAATAGAAGTTATAACAATATTTCTCTGATGTTAAGTTTTGTAAAGAGACTAAGTATTTGACCTTGACCTTGAGATCAGCAGGTGTTGGACGGTCGTGGATTTGGCACAGCATGGTAGTAGAGCCTTACAGGAATGCATGTGTGAAATATTAAGCATTTTAGATGAAGGAAATAGAAGTTATAACAATATTTCTCTGATGTTAAGTTTTGTAAAGAGACTAAGTATTTGACCTTGACTTTGGGATCAGCAGGGGTTGGACGGTATGTGGATTTAGCACAGCATGGTAGTAGAGCCTTACATGAATGCATGTGTGAAATATTAAGCATTTTAGATAAAGGAAATAGAAGTTATAACAATATTTCTCTGATGTTAAGTTTTGTAAAGAGACTAAGTATTTGACCTTGACCTTGAGATCAGCAGGTGTTGGACGGTCGTGGATTTGGCACAGCATGGTAGTAGAGCCTTACAGGAATGCATGTGTGAAATATTAAGCATTTTAGATGAAGGAAATAGAAGTTATAACAATATTTCTGATGTGTTAAGCTTTGTAAAGAGACTAAGTATTTGACCTTGACCTTGAGATCAGCAGGTGTTGGACGGTCGTGGATTTGGCACAGCATGGTAGTAGAGCCTTACAGGAATGCATGTGTGAAATATTAAGCATTTTAGATGAAGGAAATAGAAGTTTTAACAATATTTCTCTGATGTTAAGTTTACGGACGCACGGACGTACTCCCTGAAGTGACGTGGGGTTTGTTGCATGTGGGGTTTTTGGCCAAGTCTTTTGGGGTTTTTTGGGTGCTATTTGTGGGGTGCAAACAATGCTAAAGGTGTTATCTCCCCTATACTAACTTGCTCTCGTTTTCTTATGTCTCCTGCATGCACTTGTGGGGTATTTGGGTTTGATCAGTGAAGTACAATATGTACTTGTGGGGAAATTTAGTCAGCCATTGTTTGTGGGGTTTGGATGGACGGACGGTTTTGACCATCACCCTTTGGGGTGTCAATTTTTTATTGCTTTTTTGGGCTTTTCAGACGTGATGGAGTTCATTAAGATATAGTTGCGTATGGGGTGCACCCCATATGCATGTCATGTACTCGTGAATCACCCCACAGCGTCACTTCAGGGAGAGCGGACGGACGCACGGACGGACAACCTGACTCCAGTATACCCGCCCACAACTCGTTGCGGGGGGTATAAAAAAAGCTCACATGTTGGATAATGGTATGTGATGGACACCCGTTGGTTATAAAGTTGAGCAAGTATGGTGGTTCTAGGTAGTACAGTAACAGAGAAATGGACAAAAGACAAAAACTTAACTTTGAAAATAATTACTACATGTGGGTCGATTACGCGGAAAAATAGGTCACGGTAAAAAAAGCTCACCTGTTGTATAGTGATAAGTGATCGGCACCTGTTGGTTATGAAGTTGTGCAAATATGGTGTTTCTAGGTGGTAAAGTAAAAGAGAAATGGCCAAAACAAGAAAACTCTACATTGGAAGTGGACGCCGCTCGCTTCTGTCAGGTGGGTGCCTATAATTATCCAAAGATAATGACTTTATTTCCAAAATCGCTGCTACAGATGAAATATGGATAAGATCATACGAACCAGAAATGAAAACACATTCGGCAGAATGGCACACACGAGGCCTGCGAAGTGGCATACATGTGGGAAAGATTGCCACACTTAGCTTATTTTCCGGACATAAGTCCATGTGACTATGACCTACATGTATTTCTAAAATATGCGCAAAATTAGGTATGCTGACTTAGATGAGTTAGAAGTTGCCGTGACCGATCAAGTGAAGGTGTATGAGCACGGTTGCCAAGCAACTGGAATTTAAAAACTTTGAGTCGTTGGGCATCAGTTATCCGACACAAGGGGAATTACTTCGAAGGATTTTCATAAGGTTAGTCCGTTTTAGTTTAGGTTCAGAAAATATAAGACCGGTTGCATTATATATTGAATGGCCCTCGTATAATGAATACAGGAGTATTATTTGAGGCAATAAAAATCATGAAGTTTGATTGGTCAAAATTGAGCTGTGCTGTGCTCAGTCTCAGCCAATCAAACTGCCTGATTTTGAGCGAAAATTCGGAGAACATGCACAGGAAGTTTAGTAAGCATGGGCTATGACAAAACTGGGCTTATTGTCTTTGCAGTCATCTGCCTTTGTAGACGCAGACCAGCATGCACATCTACGCAGTTTGTTCAGTATCGGAACTATTTGCATTTCTGGCAGACAACAATCCAGTATTCACCCAGCATACAATGTATTTAATAATCAGGCTACATATGTTTGCCGGCAAATCTGGATCCATGGTGATGGCCAATAAGCCCAGTTTTGTCCGATTGTGGTCCAATTTGTATCGTGACTGGTTGATATTTATTTAACCCTTTCGTCCCTAAGTAACTGGAATGAATTTTGATATGATAATTTTGCAACTAATCCAACCGTCACAAAATAGTTTTCAGACTGGTCCATTTATGAAAAGAGGGTTAATTTATTGCTTTCAAAATTACTTTCAAAAAGTGCAGATCCTGATGAGATGGCTCGTAACCGACCGAGCCATCTCATCAGGATCTGCACTTTTTGAAAGTAATTTTCATATCTTTGACGATGAAAACACCCTGATCATCTGGATCTGCACTGTTTGCATAAACCGCTATAGCGAGCTTTCGGGTTCAAAGGGTTAAGTATTAACCAATCAACAGTATCAGGTGAGACTTCTATAACATTGCATAAGGTAATCATGCATACATGCAGCTATACTAAAACATCATCTGGGAGTTCATACCAACACACACATCTTCTGCCTTAGACTACAGCATGTACTGAGTGATGCAAACACTTTAGGACAACAATTAAAGGCAATGTGTCTCAGATATCTATATATTCGATCATGTTTGCCTTTATGGACAGCAAGTGACTTAGTCAAGCAAATGCATAATTTTATCTGATCATATTTGAGACGTGCCATGTGATTTTGTACCTATATCTCACGAAGAATATTTACAAAATTTTCTGTAAATTATGCTAAAAGTTGACAAAATCTTCATAGCACATGCCAATTCTATTTCGTATTTGATATGAGAATTTCGTCATCTTTTGATGTCATTTACAGAAAATATCACAGTTTCTGTAACTAAAATTTCATGAAAAATCGCACATGCTCTAAAGTACAAAACCACATGGCGTGTCTCATTTAAAGGAGTTATTGCTTTATTCTACTACATGTAATACTACTAAAATAAACGGAGATACACAGGAGAACACAGTTCAATTGCACTGTAACACAGTATTAAAGCAGGAAGCACAGTTTGTGCAACATAGCACTTTTCTGAAATCAAAATACTATCCAACATGTAGAAATATGTCTATTGCTAAGCTAGATAAATGTGTTATTATATCCCCTGTTAATTACAGCCTATGATAAGTAGACAAATAAAATGATTATTTTGGTTGTTGATGTCATTTCCAGTTCACAAATGAAAAAAAATCCATCATTCCGAGACATCATTTCCTCCTGGACCACTCATGTTACAGCACAGGCACTTTGTGGCATGAATGAGAAAAGCCTCTTTAAAACATACCCATTTTTACTCCGATATTAAATATCTAGAAGGCAGGCACTCACCAACGGAAGTGGAATTTGGCTCGTTAATTCAGTAAGTGTAACGCGCGCGAAGGCCGGGACCAGCAGGTCTCGGCCTTCTCGCGCATTACAATTACTGAATCAGCGAGCCGGGCCCAAGGTACACTAGTACCACTTCCATTGGTTGAAAAAATGGCGAGTGTCCTACCTTCTAGATAGTTAATATCAGAGTAAAATTGGGTATGATTTAAAGAGCGCTTTGTCATTCATGCCACAAAGTGCCAGTGTGTTACAGTGCTGCTACAATGTAGTCAGACTGAAGATACATGTATATTGTGTTCTATCATGAACTTACAAGATGTGTAACTCATGCTATACTATGTGATGCAGTCTTAGCATCTATGAGTTGTATACCCTGATACCTGTATACAGTGGTCTGGATTAACTCTAGACTTCCAGTCACACTCTCAGGCTGAACAGTCATACTATACTATCTCTTGTTATTACGTGTATAGTAAAAGTATAACCGAACACTACATGTCGTTCAACTACTTACTACCAACATATGCATCATAACAATACATGGTGTCAGAAGTGAAAGGATTTATTAGTTAATACCAAGAACGCTTATTAAGTTAACATATTTGGATTAAATTGGAATAAATCTGAAACAGGATGGAACTATCTGGCGTTCCTACACCACGAATGGACTGGGATTCGTCCAATCTCCCAGAAGCATGGGATAAATTCGCAAGTCACGTTACCTTGATTTTCAAAGGCCCATTAAAGGGCAAGGATGATGAAGAGAAAGTTACCTATCTGCTTTTATTGGTAGGCGACCGTGGTCGTGATATTCACAAAACTTGGACCTTATCCGCCGATGATGAAAAGGACTTAACCGTCATATGTGACAATTTCAGAGCCCATGTGAGGCCAAAGCTAAATCCAGTATTTGGTCGTTACAAATTCTATAACGAAGTCCAAAGAGCAGACAGTGTAGAGTCATTTCTTACCAGACTTCGATTATCAGCACGGGACTGTCAGTTCACAGACGCCGAGGAAATGGTTCGAGACCGCATTGTCTTCGGAACAAATTCACCGAAAGTCCACGAACGGCTAATAAATGACAAGGCCATACAAATCGCCCAAGGATACCAGTATTCACAAGAACAATTGTGTTCGATGAATGTGCAAGACGTGCATGCAGTTCATAACAGGAACCGATTTAACAACCAAAACAAACGACATCAACCGGAACGGTGCGCACCTCCGATGGCGACGACGTCAAAACCGGAAACCACGTCGCACGACTCCAAGAATCCATGTCGTTACTGTGGCTATAAGCACAACCCATCCGAAACTTATCGTGCCAAAGGCAAGCAGTGCACATATTGCAAAAAGTGGCATCACTTCGCGTCTGTGTGTCGCAAGAAACAACGCGATAGTTCACGGAAATCCGTCAGTGCCATTAATCAATGCGAAACAAATTCTGATGATGGGGATTCGGATTTTTTTGGTTGACAGTGTTGAATCACACTCTGTCAAGAACGTGCAAGCTTTTGTAGATTTGGAGGTAGGTCCAAATTTCTATCAAACAAATTTCAAAATTGACACAGGGTCTCAGGTGAATATTTTGCCTGAACGAATTTACCACGACCTTGGCATTAAACATGGTTTACAAAAGCCTACAAGCAAATTGTCCGCGTACAATGGTTCAACATTAGATAACATTGGTTACTGCAAGTTGTCATGCAAGCGTACAAACACTGATCAATCTGATTTCTGCCATAACGTTGGTTTCCATGTTGTCAGTACTGAGTCACCTCATTCTTAGGTCTTGATACATGCCTTGACCTTGACCTTGTTAAGCTCACTTTCTCAGTTGAGACATATGACGCTGCCCCGCTTACTAAGCAAACTGTCCTATCCGAATATGCAGACATATTCAATGGCATAGGTACGTTTTCTGGTGAATGTACCATTCACATAGATCCTAGTGCCAAACCCGTGGTTCATCCGCCACGACGGGTACCTGTTGCACTCCGTGACCGGCTCAAGCAGGAGCTAGACGGTATGGAAGACAAATCCATTATTGCAAAGGTCACGGAACCCACAGATTGGGTAAGCTTGATGGTCGTAGTCGAGAAGCCAATTACAGGCAAACTGAGGGTATGCATTGATCCTCATGACCTAAACAAAGCGATTCTCAGACCTCATTACCCCATGAGAACGCTTGAAGATGTACTCCCTGATCTGTCTGGTTCACAGTATTACAGCAAGTTAGATACTAAATCCGCCTACTGGACATGTCAGCTGTCGGACGACAGTTCGATACTCACCACATTCAATACCCCTTACGGGCGATACCGTTATTTATGGCTTCCGTATGGTTTGAAATCATCGCAAGATGTGTTTCAGCGTAAATTGGATGAGTGTCTAGACGGCGTTGTTGCTATCGTTGATGACGTCATTGTGCATGGTCGCACACGTCAAGAGCATGATAGAAACTTGAGAAATGCTCTGCGCCGCATGTCCGAGCGAGGTGTCAAACTCAACGAGGACAAATTAGACGTAGGTGTCACTGAAGTTCAATATTTTGGACACATTCTGACAACAAGTGTCTGCAATAAGCGACATGGAAGCACCGCAAAATCGCGCTGAGTTAGAAACGATTCTAGGCATGGTCAATTATCTGTCTAAATTTACCCCAAATCTTGCAGACGTCACGAGCCCAAACAGGTAATACAGCTCAAACAGGTAATACAGCAACGCTGGCCTGAACTCAGGAAACATTGTCCACCAGAAATAATAGAATTCTGGAACTGTAGAGAAGATATAACGAGCGTTGATGGACTCATTCTGAAGAGTCAAAAGCTCATTATCCCGTTAGCGTTACGACCGAAAATGTTGGAGAAAATCCACATGGGACATTTCGGTATTGTAAAATGCCTGCATCGAGTGAGAGATACCATGTTTTGGCCTAATATATCATCTGATATTACCAAGATGGTACAAAACTGTGCTATATGTCAGGAGCACAGATGCTCGCAAACCAAAGAGCCATTAATGTCTCATGATGTTCCACAGTATCCCTGGCAAGCTGTAGCGACAGATATTTTCAAATGGAATGACAATGACTATTTGCTAACTGTGGATTACAACAGCCGAAATTTCGAGGTCCAACAGTTACGCAACATGACGTCAAAAAACAGTAATTACCAAATTGAAGTCTGTGTTCGCATCATACGGCATTCCAGCTAATGTGGTCAGCGACGGCGGACCATGTTATGCATCACAGGAATTTGCAGATTTTGCAAAGAAATGGGACATTTCTCATTGTTTCTCTTCCCCGAAATTTCCGCAATCAAATGGTTCTTGCAGAGCGACGGTTCGTATTGTGAAACGCATTTTCACGAAGGCGAAAGCAGCCAAGACCGACCCTTATATTGCCATATTGCAATATCGCAACACACCAGTGGCCGGACTAGAATTCTGACCATCCCAGTTATTGATGGGACGGAGAACAAGGTCATTTCTCCCAAAAACACGTGTGAGCAATTAAAACCACACACCCCTGATATCGAGACAGTGCGAGAAAAAATCACTCTTAGCCACAAACAGAGCAAACGGTTCCATGATCGAAATGCGCGATCTCTGAAACCACTCAAAATTGGCGACACTGTACGTATTCAGGGCGATGACAACAAGTGGAAACCCGCTCAGGTTATTGATCAAATATCATATTATGTACGAACTGCAAATGGTTCATATCGCATGAACCGACGTCATCTTTTGCTGACAAGGGAGAAATTCCCAGATTTACCATTCACTATCAGTAATGAATCAACTACCATTAACAAGCAAAGCCCACAAAATAGCCAACTTGACAAGGGTGATTTACCACCAATTACCAGTCCAATTACAGCATCCGCCGCTGAGACAAATACATCCGAACCACCAACATCAGATTTTGGTATGAAATTAAGATCAGGGCGTATCATTACGCGAATATAATTATGTAATTGCATGTACATGTATTCTTTCCAAAACACAGGTATTTGTACGTTATTACAACAGACAGTGTTACAATGGATATTTGTCAGGACATATCTACAATAAACAGTTATTCTCGTGAACGCACACACACACCCTAAATGCCACAGTGACAGAACTGTATAGATCATGGACACATGTTTAGTTGTGTTAATTAGTCAGGAAATAGGATTCTTTTTATCTGACATTCGCTGAACTGAAATAAACAGTATATTTAATACATGCCAGATAAAAAATCATTTTATAGGAAACCAGAAACAATTCATAGGTTATATGGCAGTTAAAACATCACATCTATTTATGATTGTAGCAGAAACAATTCATAGGTTATATGGCAGTTAAAACATCACATCTATTTATGATTGTAGCAGAAACAATTCATAGGTTATATGGCAGTTAAAACATCACATCTATTCCGTTACCGTATTTGTTCTTTTAAAAAAAAGGAAGATGTTCTATCATGAACTTACAAGATGTGTAACTCATGCTATACTATGTGATGCAGTCTTAGCATCTATGAGTTGTATACCCTGATACCTGTATACAGTGGTCTGGATTAACTCTAGACTTCCAGTCACACTCTCAGGCTGAACAGTCATACTATACTATCTCTTGTTATTACGTGTATAGTAAAAGTATAACCGAACACTACATGTCGTTCAACTACTTACTACGAACATATGCATCATAACAATACATATTGGAGTTACCGGTATAATAAACTACGGTAGACACGGATATGCCCCCGCGGCATACTGGACTCTAACTGGAGAAACTCTTACAAACTTTTTGACGTAAATGTACACAGACGGCTATCGCATAGGGGGCATAAAAATACCAATTGTGTCATGATGCATTCGGTGTAGAGCCTGATCATTACACACTAGTATGTACTATATTCACTACCAGCAATGGAGAATGACATGTGGCCGTGACTGGATGGGGCTTCTGGCCCTTGTGATCAGTGCAGAGCCAGACCAGCCAGCGCTTCTCAATGTTCACTATCAAGTATGTGTGCCCACCACGTATCTCAAAACAGTGTACCGGTAGTTCTTTAACCCGTTTCATGTTGAGGATATGCTATATTTTCGGAAAATCTTAAATATTTTCCTTCTATGCGCTCAGAAGTATATGTCGCGATCACCATTCGAACCGTTCAAATGAGTGGTCCCAACGTATACTTTCATTGAACAATAACAAAAATAAAATATTTAATAAATTTCATACCCGTAAAGGAATGGGTTAATGGACTGCAGGATTGAGTAGTATATGTAGATCCAGGGCGGGACCCATTTGCCCCATTTCTGCAGTCACAGGCACATGCATCCAAGTCACCAGTTGCTGGTTCATATAACTGACACTGGCATGCAAGAAAGCAGGACATTCCTAACATGTGGCTGTGACTGAAGAAATAGGGCTTATGGGTTTTGCGACTAGTCTAGAGGCTCGCCTGGATCTACACTGTTTGCAAACACTGCTAAAGAGGTCTGTAGTGCTGAAAGGGTTACAGAAACTATGACTGGTTATCTAGGTAAATACTGGAGAATTATGGTAGTGCAACGAGGATTGATCGATGGTCATTGGGGTTTTATGTGAGGGTTAAATTCCAGAGCCGCACCAATTTTAGATTAAATTACACATCCTTTTCATCAAGTGTTTTAAACCCAAGAGACCAGTCCTAAGAATAGGGTACTGAACTTAGATCACAAGTAACTACCAAACTTGGTAAATCAAAAATAGCTTCCTATACAATACTTCCAGGATATTATCATTATTATAATCAGCAGAGATTGTCAGCTTCTCATCAAAGCGACAAACTACACTTGTACATATTGCTTCCAATGGCGATGCAGCCTTGGAAGTAATTGAAAGGGAAGTTACTCATGATTGTCCATGCTTGGAGACCTATGTAGATGCAGTTTATCGGTTTGATGTCATGTTGCTTAGTTTAAACTGAAGAATGTGACCTTGAACTTGTTCTAAGGGACATTATTCCTGATTTACCATGTAACCTATTTATAACGCTGGTCTGTCACTGTCTAGTGCGCGTGTATAGTCACCTGAGGAGTCCATGTAGAAGATTTTGCAAAGCAACTTCACGAGGACGGCGGCCACGAGGGCACAGTTGATGATCACGCCCACCCGCTGGGGGTAGTAGACCATTCCAAAGCCAACCACGTCAAAGAACACCATCAAGCCGTGTCTATCCGCACCTGGATCTGCCAGAAGTGGACTCGAGGCTAGGTGGCGCAGCAGGGCAAGCAGATTTTCTCCTGAAATTTTCACATGGACAAAGGTTGAATAAAGATTTACAAAGACCCACAGAAGCAACTAATGATTTAATATTAATGTTTAAAAATCTAAGTTTAGCTCAGATGTGACCGTAAGCTTGGGACGGCACTAAGATGAGATATGAGAGACTACTGTCTGTTTTACGAAAGCTGCCCAAATTTTACGGCTATATAAACAATTCAAAAACAATTATTTTTTTCGATAATATTAAATTAGAGGAAAATTTAAGAATGAGCCTTCTTTTTATTCCGTGAAAATTGGTCAAATATTGATTTTATTACAAAATTTATTTGTCTATGGGAATTTAACATGGGGGGGAAGAAGGCAGAGAAGCTATGGGAGGAGTCCGAGCTTTAAAGTTTTGTGACGGACGGACGGACGGGACGGACAAGGGTAACACTAAATGCCCCCTCCACTATCGTGGTGGGGCATAAAAACCTGTGTTTTTAATATGTAAAACAAATATGAACACCAGCAGACGACACTTCATTTCTCGCCTTTCTGAAGGAGTGAACTATTTACCTCCCCTTTGAACACATCCTGGCTCTATAAACCTGGTCTGGTCATTCTGGGTGTGGTACACGTAACCATTGGAGATGTACGCTATATCCAATCCTGAAACATTGAAGGTACATGTACATGGATGTTACTATCCATCAACCAGGGCTCCAGATAAGCATATTCTGTGAGTAAATCAGCACTGAAAATCAGGAAATCAGCATTAAAATAGATCTGTAGCCTATTTCACCAACATTGCAAAGTATACTGTTCTAGCAAAGTATACTGTTCTAGCAAAGTATACTGTTCTAGCAAAGTATACTTTGAGGGAGAAATTTTAGGATAAATTTACTAATTTTTATTATACTGAATTTATTACATTATCACAGCCAATTTGGCTGTGATAATGTAATAAATTCAGTATAATAATTCTGCATACTTTTAATCATCAAATATATGCAGTTGTTAGTTCTATATGAAATAATGCATTTCAGGAAAAATAAATGATTACTCCCTCAAAGTATACTTTGCTAGAAAAGTATACGTTGCAATGTTGGTGAAATCGGCTACTGATGGAGTACTAATCAAAATCGACATTTGACATTTCAGCATTAGAAAATTTCAGCTAAAAATATGTTATCCTACATCACACTTGTTTCTACAAGTATGAAGTACAGATATAGACATATTTGTGTGTATCTGATAAGTTTACAAAAAGTTGGAACAATTTTAGTTTTCACTACTACAATTCAAGTTGGTGGTGAAATACCCTATTTGGACATAATCAGGCTTGCATAAATTGTGGGAGACAAAATGACGTTTATCTGGAACAGTTTGGATGGAACAGCAACTGTTATACTGTGTACAGCTTTCATCTGGGCTTCTGATAATAAAATATACTAAAAATCTGCCTGATTTCAACAAAAGATTCTTGTTACCTGGCAGCTCGCCGAAATCTCGATATATGCGATAGTCAGTATCTGACGGTATGAGTCCACTCTGAAACAGTTCCTGGCCCGTCACGGCCCCAGAGGGGTAAGGCACAGACTGGGCGTAGGCTCGCACCAGCCATGGATGGGCAGGCCCTGCAACAACAAGGGCAGTCTTCAGATACATCATTCAAAAGTAATTGTGTCATGAATTGTGAGTTATTTCCGGTAGATTTACTGATTGGCGTTGTACGTCCGTTCAACAGCAGGGTCGTACATACAGCTGATTCTCATTATCTTATTATTATCAATAATAAATTATTTACCTCGATATACCTGCTTATCTCGATGTCTGAGATCCCGGTCAAATTCCCAAAATAGATAAAAAGTATTTTACTCCTAATAAATCGATATTGGAAACATTGATATTTCGGTTTAGTCGAGGTGGAAATTGAGTCCCGGTGTAACAGGAAATCTCGCCCCCTGGAAACTCCCCCCCCCCCCCTCTCAAGGGGGGTAAGATTTCCAGGCTTAAGCCTAGGAAATATCCCCCCGCCTGGAAATTCTCCCCCCCCCACCCCCCCCCCCCCCCATCACCACCTTCACAGACACTGTCCACAAAACTTTTAATGTATTTTCATATACATTGTTGATATTGTGCTCAGGAGCATACAAAATACACATGCTAGAACCAGTCTGTTGGTAGCATTTTCTATAAAAGAGCTATCCAATTTAGTATAATATCTATACATAGAGAATATAGTGATGGTGGGGCGGTAGAGATTATGTTCACCGGTATATGCAATAATTCCCCATTACCGTACCATAACTATTATGTATGTTGGCTGGTAGAGAGTTCTCTAGGTTAAATCTCTACCATAGCTGCATATGATTGATATAAAAGTATAGCACATGGTGGGGGTGGGTCTAGAAAATAAAAAACATATCTGTGTAGAACAGCAGGGGGGGGGGGGGGGGATTTTCCTAGGAAATACCCCCCCCACCACCTACCATATGCAAAGTGGATGTGAATGTCTCTTTGTAGAGAAGGAGAAGAATAGCAGGTGATTGGGGGAGTATTTTGATGAAATGAAAGTTGGTGAAAAGATAACATGTGGCATGTATGTATTGGTGGGGGGGGGGGGGGGAGATTTTCTTAATTTTCCCCCCCCGCCATTTTCATCCCCCCCCGCACATACCATATGCATAGTGGATATGGACACGTCTCTTTGTAGACAAGAATAGCCCACGATTGGGGGAGTATTTCGATGAAACAAATTAATAATATGTTGGTGGGTAGAACAGAGCATGTGCCATGTATTGATGGGGGGGGGGGTGAGATTTTGCTAGGAAATATCCCCCCCCCCTACCATCTACCATATGCAAAGTGGATGTGATTGTCTCTTTGTAGAGAAGAATAGCAGGTGATTGCGGGAGTATTTCTGATGAAATGAAATGTATGTTGGTGTAGAACAGATAGCATTTGGCATGTATTGAGGGAGGGGGGGGGGGATTTTCCTAGGAAATATTCAAATTTTGAAATACCCAATTGCTTCAGAAATGATGGAGTGACAATACTCAATTACTAATTCCTTATCTGGAGCCCTGACCCACTATTATGGTTTAGAAGTGTTACAAGTTACAAGGCAAAATAGTGAAATTCTAAGTCTAAAAGAGGGAGATAACCCATTACCCAGGGGTTGAATCAAATATCTAAATAAACTTTGCGCATCTACTCATCATAAGGAAGCTACATAGTAATACCAAGTTTCAGGTCTGTAGCTAGTACAGCTTAAAGGTTTGTGAGTTACAAGGTTGGTGACGGACGGACAGATGGGATGGACATGGGTAACACTATATGCCCTCTCCTCTATCATGGTGGGGCATAAAAATACATAACTACAGACTGAGATTTCCAACACTGGCATGAGTGTCTGAGGCATTTAAAAGGATTCCATCAGAATATAGCAACTAAGGAAGTAAAACAATTGAGAAAATAAATCATCAACTATAAAGAGGTTACATATAACACTGATAGAGCACCTGTCTGGAAGACAATCTCCTTTCCTCCGGCGCCGGCAGAATCAATGTTGACGAAGGCCCGGATGGACTGCGCCCACGGATGCTGTGTGATGAAGCCGTGACTAGCCTGTCAAATATAGTCCCGTCTTATATGTGGCTGTGACAGGAGAAATGGAGCATATGCGATTTGTGACCAGCATAGATGCTGATGAAATAGCACATTCCTGTAGCCTGATAATGATCTAAATTGCTTATTAAAAGCATGACTGGTGCTTCATTGATGGAATGTGAACAGTGTAGATCCTGATCAGACTGCGGATGCACAGGCTGATCTGGATCTACACTGGTCGCAAAACCCATAAGCAACATTTCTCCAGTCACAGCCACATATATCATGTACAAGTACATAGATGACTGAACTTGGCAAATCACAAATAACATCCAAGGATATATATCAACATTAGAATTCGGGTTTGTTGGTTTCATGTCATGTTACTTAGTTCAAACAAAGAAATGCATCGCCTTTTTGTCCAGAAATTGTGAAGGCCTTCTGATTTTGTGAAAAATAAGAGCGATATTTGCCAAACTTGTGCAAATTTGCAACACATTGAAAATCAAATAATTAGCATGGTAAACAGTCACTAAATTACGATGGATTATAGCAACTTTCAGTTGTGATTGAATAAGGATGAGGCATGTAATAATAATATAAGCAACAAGAAATGCGTCTGTCGAACGCGGATGCCACCTGCAGCATATTTGAGAAACTGTGACAAATTAGTTAACCGAAAAGTGTGACGGACGTACAAACGGACGGTCCAAACTTTATATGCCACCCGTTTCTTCGAAACCCGGTGGCATAAAATGAAAACAAGAGTGCCGAAGGTCACAATATACGCATGTCGAGGTAAGGCCAGTCAACAAGGGCACTGAAATCCAACGATACGTCAAGTAGAACTTGAGTTCTTGTGTGAACAAGGGTACAGAGTGTGAAAATTAAAAATGGCCACCAAGGGGAGATAAGTAATGGGAATATTTTTAATATAATCAATAGAGCTCTTCGTCTTGCCGTGATAAGCATGTATACTGAATTTGGTTACAACCTGTCTAGTAGAACTAGAGTTATTGCGTGGACAAGGATACAGAGTGCGAAAATTAAAAATAGCTGGCAAGGGGAGATAAGTCATCAGAATTTTTGAAAATCAATAGGCTTCTTCGTCTTGCCATGATAAACATGCATAGCAAATTTGGTTACGATTCGTCAAGTAGAACTTCAGTTATTGAGTGGAAAAATCAATAGGCTTCTTCGTCTTGCCATGATAAACATGTATACCAAATTTGGTTACGATATGACAAGTAAAGAACTTGAGTTATTGTGTGGACAAGGATAGTGTGCGAAAATTAAAAATGGCCACGAAGGGGAGATAAGTCATCGGAACTTTTTGAAAATCGATAGGCTTCTTCGTCTTGCCGTGATAAACATGTATACAGAATTTGGTTATGATCAAGTAGAACTCTAGTTATTGCATGGACAAGCTGTGCTCGCCCGCCCGTCCATACATGGTGAATACATAATATTTTTTATGAAAGAAATAGAAGTTATAACATATTTCTCTGATGTTACGTCGTGGATTTGTCACAGCATGATAGTACAACCTTAGAGGAATGCACGAGTGAAATATTAAGAATTTTCAATGAAGGAAATAGAAGTTATAACTTATTTCTCTGATGTGTTAAGTTTTGTAAAGAGACTAAGTACGTGACCTTGACCTTCGGATCAGCGGAGGCTTGACGGTCGCGGATTTGTCACAGCATGATAGTACAACCTTAGAGGAACGCACGAGTGAAATATTAAGAATTTTCAATGAAGGAAATAGAAGTTATAACTTATTTCTCTGATGTGTTAAGTTTTGTAAAGAGACTAAGTACGTGACCTTGACCTTCGGATCAGCGGAGGCTTGACGGTCGCGGATTTGTCACAGCATGATAGTACAACCTTAGAGGAACGCACGAGTGAAATATTAAGAATTTCCAATCAAGGAAATAGAAGTTATAACATATTTCTCTGATGTCAAGTTTTGTAAAGAGACCAAGTATTTGACCTTGGGATCAGCGAGGGTTTGGACGGTCGTGGATTTGGCACAGCATGGTAGTAGAGCCTTACAGGAATGCATGTGTGAAATATTAAGCATTTTAGATGAAGAAAATAGAAGTTATAACATATTTCTCTGATGCCAAGTTTTGTAAAGAGACCAAGTATTTGACCTTGGGATCAGCGGGGGTTGGACGGTCGTTGATTTGGCACAGCATGGTAGTAGAGCCTTACAGGAATGCATGTGTGAAATATTAAGCATTTTAGATGAAGGAAATAGAAGTTATAACATATTTCTCTGATGTGTTTTAGTGACGGATGGACACACGGACGGACAACCTGACTCCAGTATACCCCCCCCACAACTCGTTGCGGGGGTATAAAAACAAGGGAGGTGGGGAGCGGGGGAAGAATTTTTAATGATGTCCAGAATAACCAATTCCACCTGAAGAATGTTCTCCTCCGCTCCATTGAACAGGAAGATGATGTTGTGTAAGGGGCGTTCTGCTGAATGGGATAGCGCCCGCAACATCTCCAACATAACTGCACAGCTAATTGCATTGTCACCAGCACCTGCAACATAAATATGTGTTTTGTTCCATCAATACAAACAGGCTAACATGGCTATGAACATTTGTTACTTGAAAGTGCAGTTTCTTCCATCAAACAAGAGTGAAATCATATTTCTCCATACATATTATTTTTAAAAATATTTCCAAAGAATTTTATGTTGTAAATTCAGCTAAGAATTATTCACAGGGTGCAAAATTAATAAAAATACGGACGGAACCAATGCTGTGACACATTTCTTTCTTTGTCAACCTGTAGCCGATTTCATCAAAATTGCAAAGTGTACTTATCTAGCAAAGTATACTTTCAGGGAGTAATCATTGATTTTCCCAATATGCATTATTTCATATAGAACTAACAACTGCATATATTTGATGATTAAAACTATGCAGAATTATTATACTGAATTTATTACATTATCACAGCCAAAATGGCTGTGATAATGTAATAAATTCAGTATAATAAAAATTAATAAATTTATCCTAAAATTGAAATTTTCCCCTCAAAGTATACTTTGCTAGGAAAGTATACTTTGCAATGTTGGTGAAATAGGCTACTGGACTCGATGTTGTAAATAATTTGCATTGCATTGAATTTGCAGATATTCAGAGACCGCGGAAGTATAAAAAAAACGCAGAATTTCCGCTGTACTGGTAGGCGACCCATTTTTCGTCACAGTACCAGTACAGTGCATGGAAATGGAAAATCTGTTTCTGTTTTAGAAACTTGGTCTACATTTAGGCAATACAACCAGTGTCTGGAAAATGCTACAGTAATTTTTATTGCTTTTGGCATTTTAACGGTTTTATATTTAAAAACGTTCAGTGAGCAATTAGCATGCTCAAAAAGATTCATTGTCTAAAACAGGAAAAAATTTTCCATTTCCATGCACTGTACTGGTAGGCGACCCATTTCCAGCCAAAAATCACGTTTTTTTCGCAATAACTTGTAAACGTTTAAAGACCGTGATTTTTCTCACATTAACAAATACGTCGGCTCGCCTTACATAGAATAACATAAAATTCATTAGTATAGTGGGAGGTAACTGCTGACAATGGGGCCCAAAAAGGGGTAATTAAAAGGCCAATTAAAATACAGGAGACCCATTTTTCCAGACACTAGGATTTGCCGCGATATTTACTTTTTGTTAAGCTAAAACTGCAAAATTACAGTGAAAGTAATTAATACTGTATGGTATTGATCAAATGATAGCAATTATTGCATGTATTACTTCGAAGTTACTGTTAATTCCTTTATTCTGTACGCCTTGCCTCTTTTCAACACAAGCGTCCGGTCCCGATAATCAAGTTCCGCGTCATACAGGTGTCAACAGAAGTTGGCAGGTATGAAAACAGTTCAATTTAATAGTTTTACTCATTTTTCTCGGAAATCTTCACACTTGACAACTGGGGTGCGGGAAAATTGGTACGGACGAAAAATGGGTCGCCTACCAGTACTGTACAGCAGAAATATTCTGTGGGGTTTTCACTTGCACGCGATATCTGCGGCCATTGAATATCCGCGAATTCAATGCATCGTAAATAATTTCCAACAAATTGTTACAATTGAGAATTGCCAGTTTTACGATCGGAAGGCCTCCATGATTTGCCGATGTAACAGACGGGTATGACTAAAATAAGAAAAAGGCCCTTTTCTAAGAAAAGGACAGAAAAGGACTTCGTGCCTAAGAAAAGGGCCTATAAAAACCACATTAACGGTTCAAATGAGTGTAAAACAATGTTGATATATGTATAACGATATTTTATTGAGGTACCCATAAAATAAAACCCATATCATGAAGACTATTATGAAGAATAAAGATGTTGTGCCATTTGAAGTAATCTCGACTCAAAACGTGTATTGAACTATATAAAATGGCGGACAGAAAAGAACCTCGTGTCTAAGAAAAGGGCCTATAAAAACCACACTAACGGTTCAAATGAGTGTACAACAATGTTTATATATGTATAACGATATTTTATTGAGGTACCCATAAAATAAAACCCATATCATGAAGAATAAAGATGTTGTGCCATTTGAAGTAATCTCGACTCAAAACGTGTATTGAACTATATAAAATGGCGGACAGAAAAGGACTTCGTGTCTAAGAAAAGGGCCTATAAAAACCACATTAACAGTTCAAATGAGTGTAAAACAATGTTTATATATGTATAACGATATTTTATTAAGGTACCCATAAAATAAAACCCATATCTTGTAGAATAAAGATGTTATGCCATTTGAAGTAATCTCGACTCGAACCGTGTATTGAAATATTTAAAATGGCGGACAGAAAAGGACTTCGTGTCTAAGAAAAGGGCCTATAAAAACCACTCTAAAGGTTCAAATGAGTGTAAAACGATTGTTAATATGTGTAATGATATTATATTGATGTACCAATAAAAATCCAGGGTACGTGCAGAATTACATTCCGATTCCGATTTCACATGTACTCTGAAATTTATATTTCAGACAGAAAATGACGTCTGTCTTAAGAAAAGGGCCTATATAAACTCTGTGTAGAGGTCTATTCCAACCCGCTGGCCCGGCCTTAAATAACCTTAGCTGTTGATAGGCTGTTAAACACCAATAGTCATTTGGAAACCATTGTAGTGCTATAAGAAATGGACTGGAAAACTTACATAAAAGGACTTGTGTGATAAGAAAAGGCCTTATATAAACTATGTTTGGATGTTTATTCCAACCCGCTGGCCCGGCCTTAAATAGGCTGTTAAATAGGCTGTTAAACACCAATAATCATTTGGAAAACAATGTATTGTTATAAGATATTGCTATATAATGCACCGTTGGCGCGGCCTTAAGTAATATTAGCTGTTATTAGCTGTTGATAGACTGTTAAACACCAATAATCAATCAAAATATACTGGACACTTTTATTGGAACCAAGCATGAGTTTACTTTGAAATATACGCTGTTGATAAAATTAGCATAGCACAATAACGTGTTTGTTACATCTAATTAGCGAGTACAACACAAATGCGGTGCATTATCAACAAGATTATCCAAAATTCAATCAAGACTGTTGTGTCGGCGCAATTGTCTCCAATTAGTTAAAAATAAGTAGTGATGTTTAAAGGACCAAAGTTTCCGACATTTCATAATTATAGATTAAGCGTGACCGTAAAGTTGCACACACCTGGGTCGAATATTAATTGCCCGGTACAAAACAAATTACTACAAACCAATTACTATATGCATAATTCCATAAAGTGCCTGTCTTCAAGTTAACATTTTATACTAATATTAGTACATCTTAAATACTCATTTCACAAATATCAAATATTGTAAATTTTTGTATATATAAATATACGATGAGGCCCGTATATAAGCCCTTTTCTTAACACACTAGTCCTTTTCTGTACATACTTTTCTGTCTATTTCTTATAGCAGAAACCACATTAAAGTTATGTGTTTTATTTTATGGGTACATATATATAATAACATTATACATACATAAACATCGTTTTACAATAATTTGAAGCTTTAATGTTGTTTTTATAGGCCCTTTTCTTAGGCACGAAGTCCTTTTCTGTCCGCCATTTTAAATATTTCACTACACGATTTGAGTAGAGATTGCTTCAAATGACACAACAACTTTATTCTTCATTATATGCGTTTTATTTTATAGGTACATCGATATAATATCGTTATACATATTTAAACATCGTTTTACACTAATTTGAAGTTTTAATGTCGTTTTTATAGGCCCTTTTCTTAGGCACGAAGTCCTTTTCTGTCCTTCATTTTAAATATTTCAATACACTGTTTTAGTAGAGATTGCTTCAAATGGCACAACATCTTTATTCTTCATGATATGGGTTTTATTTTATGGGTACCTCAATAAAATATATTGTTACACATATATAAACATTGCTTTACACTCATTTGGCCTTTTTGTGGAATTTATCGGGGTATAAACTTGGAAAAATCGAGGGAATACTGGACGAAGGCCTCGTCCAGTATTCCCGCGACTTTTCCAAGTTTATATCCCCGATAAATTCAACAAAAAGGCCATTCATTCCTTATAATTTCAGCATTTGAAATAAATTCATGAAGAAAATTTTAACCGCGCCGCACTGTTACGGAAAGTAGTTCGGTGTGGGAGTTTACTGGGATATAAATTTTGGACAGAGACTAGCTACGGGCAAATCAAATGTTAGGCAATTGTGTAAATATTTTTGTGCTGGAATTATAGTATAGGGGAAAATTTGGTTTAGTACCTGGGCTATCCACAGAACTGTCATAGTGACAGCTCATTAAGAGGCTGTCATCACTCCCGTGTGGCCTGCCATCAAGTTTCACGATGATGTTCTTTATGTTCCTGTATATGCTAACAAAGTCTGACAGAAATGCTAAGTCAAAGGACCCAGAGACATTCTGTACATCAATTTCCATATTCTGAGATGAGAGACATCTATTTTTGATATGTTTAACCTGATTAAGAACATAACTGTGTGCAAACACTTCATTTGATTCACTTCCAACCACCCTTGGGCCATGCAGTGACAAGTTTTCCAAATGAATTCTGGCATTGGTCTCATAGAATTCGTCCGAAGGCGATTCTGGTAGTTGGGTTTTTGGATCAGGTAATTGATGCAAACGGCGTCTAACGAACAAAACAAGTGCACAATTTAAGGCAATAAATATGAACCACACTATTCTGCCATCACCGAATTGCTTGGTAGATTTGAAGTCCTCCAACTTCACTTCATGACACGATTCATTATTGTTGATAATGTGTTTATCAAACTTTCGTTTTCGAGTTTTTCTATTAATCATGGAAGCTGACATCTTGAAGGTTGAACCACACTAAATCATCTGATATTCATGCGCGGTGTAGGTTAGACGACACCAAATGTGTTAACTATATAATTTAACCGAATGCCATCCAATAAGGCCATTCTGATGTGGGACCTACTTGTACATGACCTGCAGCCAGTCTGTACTTGTTCTGTATGAATTAAACAATAGGTTCACTTACTCCTAAGAAAGAAAAGTCCAACCTCGTCATATCCCCCAATATTGTTTACATATTTTGGCCATGGAAACTCTGTTTACATCACGTGATAAACAGGTTCAGTGTTTTCTGTTAACTGCTACAAATATGCTGAAAACTGGTGTTACAAGCACCCCAAAATGTTCCTCAAGTGAAATTGGGTAGTAATGGATCAAGATTTGCAAGCAAACTAATGTCTGTTTCACGAAAGCTGCCCAAATTTTACGGCTATATAAACAATTCAAAAACAAGATTTCTTTTGATAATACTAAATTAAAGGAAAATTTAAGAATGAGCCTTCTTTTTATTTCGTGAAATTTGGTCAAATATTGATTTTATTGCGAAAACAAAATTTCCCCATGTTAAATCCCCATAGATGTCTATGGGGATTTAACATGGGGAAATTTTTCAGAATTTCAGAAATACTGGACTGATTTTTAAAATTTAACTTTTGTTTTCCTAGTTAGATCATTTCCAAGCTATCTTGTCAGGTTTCGGAGTCAATTTCCAAAAAAGAAAGTTTTTTGACTCCTCCCACAAGTACTCTACCTCTTTTCCCCCCATGTTAAATTCCCATAGAGAAATCAATTTTTCGTAATAAAACCAATATTTGACCAAATTTCACGAAATAAAAAGAAGGCTCATTCTTAAATTTTGCTTTAATTTAATATTATCGAAACAAATATTGTTTTTGCATTGTTTATATAGCCTTACAATTTGGGCAGGTTTCGTGAAACAGACAAGGTAATTTTTTTATCTTATATTTAAGGGTAGGAATTGGCTCGAGGACCTTCCAAACCCGGGCATTTGAGCCCAAAAGTGGCAGGCCACTGACCGTTGGCCCGTTTGTTGCCGAATTTACTAATATCTGCCATACAGTCGAAATATGTGCATTAAATGAGGGAGGCAATGAGGCGGTTAATTTAATCTAGCTAGTTCATTCTCCTATCGCACGAAGACGGTATGTAAGACCGTACGTGAAAAAGGCTGAGTGTGAGCTATCCACATTACATGCATATGCGCACCTTGACATAAATATATATTATACATATGTAACAGCATATTATATACAACGAGAACAAAATGTAGTGTATGCATGCTTGTATTTAGGTGATATCATAGACATATATTCTATGTCATATAAAACTCCAATGCGCTGCGAAATCTCCAATGCGCCCAATGCGCCAAAAATCTCCAATGCGCACTTTAGTCATACCAGCCAAGATGTCTGCGCCCATGAATCGATTTTTTGCTAAAAAAAGAACTTTTGAAAACCAATTAACCAGCAAAGACCATACGTGTCAACATGAAAAGGAATATTATCATAAATCTACAAAGCATTTTGTCGATGCCAGACTGCTGTGGTTCATATTTATTTCTTTAATTTGTGCAATATTTGTATTCGTT
>CM055268.1:26622307-26812985 GCA_029237695.1 Conchocele bisecta | reverse complement strand
ACCTGTGTATATATGATATGTAGATAAATATAGGACTATTAAAAAACATTTTGGGCTCCAGTAGGGAGCATTATTCTTTTTCTTTTTTTTAATTTAATTTTTTTTTACATTCTTTTTTTTACATTCTTTTTTTCAATTTTTGAACTGACCACTAACTTATTACAGGTAATTTATACAGGTACATTATTACATTTCCGTAAACTGTGTTGACAATATTGTGGCAGTATGTGGACCTGTGCAGATATATGTAGATAAATATAGGACTATTAACAAAAATTCTGGGCTCCAGTAGCGAGCATTATTTTTAAAAAAATAATTTGTATATTACATTTCCGTAAACTGTGTTGAAAATATTGTGGCATTATGTGGACCTGTGCAGATATATGTAGATAAATATAGGACTATTAAAAAAAAATTCTGGGCTCCAGTAGCAAGTATTAATATTTTTTATTTTTCATCTTTTTTTTTCAACTTTTTTTTAATTTTTTTTTTTACATTCTTTTTAATTTTTTTAACTGACCACTAACTTATTACAGGTAATTTATACAGCTAAATTATTACATTTACCTAAACTGTGTTGACAATATTGTGGCAGTATGTGGACCTGTGCAGATATATGTAGATAAATATAGGACTATTAAAAAAAATTCTCGGCTCCAGTGCGAGCATTATTTTTTTTATTTACATTCTATATTACATTTCCGTCAACTGTGTTGAAAATATTGTGGCATTATGTGCACCTGTGCAGATATATATGTACATAAATATAGGACTATTAACAAATAATTCTGCGCTCCAGTAGCTTCACACATGCATAGACCCTAAAGGTGTGTCGCGCAAGAATGACAACTCTTGCATCACTAATTGTTTAGTTATCTCCCTTTGTCCGTCACCGATTTTGTCTCCGGAGCATAACTCGATCACCCTTTTTTCAAACTACTTGTGTATCTGGGGAGGGGGATACACATGCGCTTGTCGACAAGCGTCCATTTCTAGTCTGATAACTGGTATGGCGGAATTTCAAAATGGCCTCTATGTAAATGATAATTCTTGTGAATTCACTACGTACTGTCTTTAGTAAAATGTATTTATAGTTAGGTTGTGTTGACTGTTTTGCTACGTTCTTGGAACAAAAGTTCTTTGTATCATCAAAGTAAACATGAGTTGTTCCTATTGTATTCTAATCTTCAAAATGGCTGCAGTGAAAATCATATAATTCTGATATAATCATGAACAAATCATTTGATCTGATTGTTTCCCAGACTATAATCATTATTGAAAGTAAAATATATATGACTAAAGTCAATTTCAACTCAATGTTTATCAGAAACATGTTAGATATCAAAATGACCACTGTGTGTATGCAATAATTTTCATAATTAAGCATACAGTGCTTTCAATCAGTTCCATCACTATCTGCATTAGTCTACATATTGTTGGTGTTCCTGAAAGTCAGTGCTGGCACAATCACACTCAAAATGTGGTCAAAGGAGTTGCTTACATAAAATGTATACCCTATACACACTTGTATGCATGAAAGTGTAGACGCAATGTCGAAAAGGCAGTATGTATATGATTAAATGACTTTTTCGGCATTAAAACGTCATGTGCACATGTTCAGTATGCGTAGACGATGTGTGCAAACTGTCAGATTGATTGCCAAAACACAGTTGGAGAGGTTGAATACACTCTATACTTTACGATTACCAAATGGTCATAAGAGATCACAACTTCTGTGTCGATATAAAAGTGATCAGTGCCTGGATTGCCCAAATTGCGCTTCACTTGTTGAAATTGTGTTATTATAACATGACAAAGCCAGAGACATGTAGACCTACGCATCTAGGTCTGCATTATGGTGTGCCACAAAGGAAAGCCAATGGCTAATGCCTTCATATCATTGATTCTCACAGAAAACTAATATGCTCTGATTGAACATGCTAACCCATGAGTCTGTAACATACATATATTCTAACTTTATTAAGGGTATGAATGTATAGGTACATGTAGTATTCGCGCATTTACCTGTCAGTGATCACACTTTGCAAGAAATTGCAAACTTGACTTGAGTAAGATGCACAATTAATTCTGCTAGATAAACGAATCTGAAGGGATACCTCAATTTCAGAACGCAATGTCCGCAGAAAATAGTGGCATTATGGGAATAAGTAGATAAGCTGAAAGGATCGAAACATATAATTCTGACTCCACAATGGCCATCTCGGCATTCAGAAATGTCTTAGACCAGTGCTAGATATTATGTTCTGATAAAATGGTAGGAAGATGTTCAATCGAAGATATAAACTGAAATGCCAAAGACACAGACTCTTGATATCACACTATGTACCAGACCACCCATGACAAACTGTTGCTATAAACATTTACACATGGAATGAAAAGGAATTTCTGGTAATTGTTAACAACAACAGTCACACAGCATGAAATCCAAAAAGGCCATTGGACAGTTGAAAGGGATTTACAGTAAGCATGGTATACCAAGTACACATGTGTCAGATGAAGTCTGCAATTTGCCTACCAGGTATTTGCTGATTTTGCAAAAGAATGATATTTCCTTAATGTCACATGCTCTATGTAGTCAATGTCGCGTGGGTTAGCTGAGCGAACAGTAATCACTGTGAAACACTTTTTCTTAAAAACAAAAGATGAATGTACCAAAACCTATATTAGGGTATACTGGACTATCGAAACTCCCATAACCGGCATGGAATGGTCACCTGCACAGTTATTGATGGGACAGCGGCTTCTATCCAATTTCCTGACATTAAAACAGTTAAACATTGGCGACCAAGTTTGACTCATAAAGACAGCAAATTATTGAGACCAGTTACAGTCTGCTTGCCCAATGCCAGATCTTACATTGTACAGAATACAGATGGTGCACCATATCGCCATGACAGACGCTTTCTCATGACAGCAAGTGAGAATATGAGCTCATATTTACCTTTGCAATGCAATATACAAGACATTAATATACACTTAATAAATCATCATTGTCACGCTTGCTTTAGCAAAGGCGCGACTATAGTCGGCGCTTTTTCCGTCGTCCGCGTCGTCCGGTTTTTTGTAAGGCAAATGCGTTAAAGTTATTGTTTTTACACAATATCTCTTTAACCCCTTGCCAGACTTTCATAATATTTCACAGCAATCTTTGTCTAGGGATGATGCTTCATTATGCACACCCCCACATCCAAATTCTCAAGGTCAAGGTCATTTATTTACTTTTAATGTTCATCGGTTTTGTAACTGAAATGCGTTAAAGTTGTTTTATGTTATTTTTTTCACAATATCTCTTTAACCCCTTGCCACAACTTTGATAATATTTCACATCAAATCTTTGTTCACTCATCGTTTTAGGGTGATGCTTCATTACGCACACACCCCCACATCCAAATTCTCAAGGTCAATGTCATTTATTTACTTTTAATGTTCACCGGTTTTGTAACAGAAATGCGTTAAAGTTATTGTTTTTTCACAATATCTCTTTAACCCCTTGCCACACTTTGATAATATTTTACATCAATCTTTGTCTAGGGATGATGCTTCATTACGCACACCCCACATCCAAATTCTCAAGGTCAAGATCATTTATTTACTTGTAATGTTCACGGTCAAATGCCTCGGCAGGCGCGACACCGCTTCCGTAGCGGAATTCTTGTTTTATCCAATAAAGTCACTTTATTGGATAAAATGATGATTTGCCATATTTTTATCTTTCTTTAAAGGAAAACATATGTGCTGACCAAGATATCATTTGAAGAAACATAACTATAAGCCACAACAATCATTACATGTAAATACGTAATACAACAATACGTAATACATGTAAATCCTTGAAATGGCAATGTATGTGGCACACTTATTTCCAGCGGCCATTTTGAAGATAATGGTGTCTGATACTACAGTACTAATTAGCAATAATCTCAACAGTTTGTGTTCATTGTATTATGAGCAAAAAAACATAAGAAATATACAAAATATCACCACTGCATTAAACATGTATAATAAATATTAGATTGTCAAGTTTAAAATGGCGGCCATTTTAAAAATAAAATGGCCACCATTTCAAAATATACTTTATCCATAATGAATAATAATAAAAAACACCACATATAATGACGTTGACGTTAAATATAAATTAAATTCAAAATAGCGGCCATGCGGCTGTTAAGAAATGGAACAAACTTCAGTTTTGTTACATGTTGTATATAGAAATGTTTTCAAGCAAACACACACGTTCCAATCACAACATCATTTGAAAGAACATAACTACATCCACAGAAATACTAGAAAGTGTAACAAATTTTTGATGTAGCGATGTACATAACACACTTAGTTTCGACGGCTATTTTGAAGATATAGATTACTCGTAGCACATTACCAGTTAGCAATAATGTATGCAGACTGTGTTCAAAGAAATACGAGTATAACCAGATGGACCTTGAGCCAGAAATAACACCCTCCCCCCCTCCCCCATGTGGGATTTTTGGTGAGTATGATTTTCGGATTCAGTAGCCTAATGTCTATCAATCCTGGTTGTCTGCGCTAAAAAAGCCACTGGATGAACAAATGGCAGTCATTTTACAAGATGGCCACCAAACATTATTGTATCCCCCGGACTCCGTCGGGGGATACTATGGATTTGACAGCGTTCCGCGTCCGCCGCAGACACTTCTTGTCCGGAGCATAACTCGAACACCCTTTGGAATATTTTCATGAAACTTCACACATGCATAGACCACGACCCGGAGGTGTGTCGCGCACAAGAATGACAACTCTTGCGTAGCTAATTTTTGAGTTATCTCCCTTTTTTGTTTTGCGCACTCTACAAACTGGACAATAATGCATGAAGACCCGTTTTCTCGTCTGCTCTGTACACCTTTTCTCGTGTGCTCTGTACACCTTACCTGTAGAGAGAACAATAGAGACTGGGAGAACCATGTACTAGCATGGGTTTGCATGTGCAAATGTCCAGTGCTTGACCACTGCTGACCACAGGTAATTTATACAGGTAAATTACTACATTGGGTACTGTGTTGAAAATATTGTGGCATTATGTGGACCTGTGCAGATATATGTAGATAAATATAGGACTATTAAAAAAAATTCTGGGCTCCAGTAGCAAGCATTATTTTAATTTAAAAAAAAAAAAAAAATTTTGTCTAGTAGCATAAGGTCGTAAGTGCTATATACAGACTATTATCATATAATAAAACAATTATTGACTAGTGAGCCATAGAATATAATCTGATATTCTATGGCTCACTAGTCAATAATTGTATAATATGTTCGGGCCAGTGAAAATTGCTTTGGGCACCCAGGCTCGAGGTCAAGGCGGACAAGGCGAGCATCTGATTCCGCGGATTCTTGTTTACTTATCTCCCTTTGTTGTTTCGTGCTCTGATTTTGTATCCAGAGCATAACTCGAACACCCTTTGGAATATTTTTATGCCCCACCACGATAGTGGAGGGGGCATTAGTGTTACCCACTCGTCCGTCCGTCCGTCCGCACACACGAATGGGTACTTGTTGTAAGCGTACGGGGATCTTATTGGGTAGGGTTAGGATAGTGTTGGGTACTCTTGTTGGGTATTTTTATACAGTAAAAACCCAACAAGTATTCATTCGTAGGAACGTGCGTCCCGTCCTCCCGTCCGTCACAAAACTTTAACACTCGGGTAAATGTCTCATCATTTCTTCATCCTTCGACCGATCTGCTTCATATTTCATATACACATTGCTCTAATGGTCCTCTACCGCCCTGTGCCAAATCCACATTCGTCCTGCCCCCGCCAAGCCCAGGGTCAAGGTTACATACTTGGTGCTTCAAAAACTTTAACGCTCGGGTAAATATCTTATAATTTCTGTTTTCTTTCACGGATCAGCTTCATATTTCATATACGTATTGCTCTAATGGTCTACCTCTAACCGCCCTGTGCCAAATCCACGTTTATCCTGCCCCGCCAAGCCCAGTGTCAAGGTCACATACTTGGTGCTTCTAAAAACTTTAACTCTCAGGTAAAAGAAAATTTTGACTTGGACTTGGAATTTGGCCTCATTTATTATCAAAGCGATATGTGGGACATCCGTGTTCTATGAACACATTTTTCTAGTTTATTAAACTTCACACATGCATAAGAAGACGACCCAAAGGTGTGTCGCACGTAAGAATGACAACTCTTGCGTCGTTAATTTCTTAGTTATCTCCCTTTGTTGTTTCGTGCACTGATTTCGTGTCTGGAGCATAACTCCACACAATTTGTCATGAAACTTCCACACATGCATAGACCACAACCCTAAAGGTGTGTCACGC
The DNA here is from genome assembly GCA_029237695.1 of Conchocele bisecta. Classification (NCBI taxonomy): domain Eukaryota; kingdom Metazoa; phylum Mollusca; class Bivalvia; order Lucinida; family Thyasiridae; genus Conchocele; species Conchocele bisecta. Next base: position 26,806,654 of record CM055268.1, on the reverse strand, counting down.
AAGAATGACAACTCTTGCATCATTGATTTTTTAGTTATCTCCCTTTGTTTTTTCCGTCACTGATTTTGTCTCCGGAGCATAACTCGAACACCCTTTTTTCAAACTACTTGTGTATCTGGGGAGGGGGATACACATGCGCTTGTCGACAAGCGTCCATTTCTAGTTATAATGTTTTATTAAGGAGTTAACTTTCAGTCTGATCAATATTAACCAGGTAAATTGTTATAATTAAGTCACAATTTGAATGTAAAATGATTTAGAATAATCTTAAATTTATTTACATCCCTAAATGGCAATATATTTCAAAATGGCTGCCGAAATAGGCTGTTTTACAATTTTTTTCTGCGAGTTGTGCTGTTTTGAACAAATACCGACATTCATAAAGTTGAAACACATCTACATTGCTTTCCCTCACAACTAAATGGAAAATACAGGAGATAATGATGCAATATCCTTCCACAATTGTCAGAACAGTCAAAATGGCCACCAAAATGTTGTTGTTTTGTTCTATTCTTTACTGTATGGAGTGGTTATAAACAGCATTTCATGCACCTATTACATGTATACATACCAGTTTGAGGTATACAAATCAAATCATTTGATAACATATACATATCCAGGTATACAATGCCATAATTATATATTCAAAATGGCCACCAAAATGATCAGATGTTCAATAGTATTGATAATGAAGATGCAGTTTTCAATAATTAAACAACACTAACATTGTTATGTATAGAGTGTGATATTCTGTTTATTTTCAAAGACAAATACGGATGTATTTCAATCAGTTTGAGTATTGAAGAACTGTTTCAAAGTGTGTCCAAAATGGATTGACTGTTGACAAGGAATACACTGTTATTATTGTTAACGAGCACATTTCTCACAATTAAGCGAGCATGATGATCATTGGCCAAGGCAGTATTAGTATGGTATGATGAATGGTATGGGGTATGCTTATTGCAAACATGCATGACTCTCCCACATTAAGCATCCCGCATATGTCTTCACATTTGACAATAATTATACCCCCCGCAACGAGTTGTGGGGGGTATACTGGAGTCAGGTTGTCCGTCCATCCGTCACTAAACTTAACATCAGAGAAATATTGTTATAACTTCTATTTCCTTCATCCAAAATGCTTAATATTTCACACATGCATTCCTGTAAGGCTCTATCATTATCATGCTGTGCCAAATCCACGACCGTCCAACCCCCGCTGATCCCAAGGTCAAGGTCAAATACTTGGTCTCTTTACAAAACTTAACATCAGAGAAATACATTATAACTTCTATTTTCTTCATTGAAAATTCTTAATATTTCACACATGCATTCCTCTAAGGTTGTAAGGTTATAACTTCTATTTCCTTGCTCGGATCTGCTTCACATTTCACACACACATTGCTCCAATGGACCTCTACCACCTGTGACAAATTCACGTTCGTGCCGCCCCCGCTAAGCCCAGTCAAGGTCACAAGCCCACACACTTGGATTTTGTTTTTACATATTTAGGGGTACCTGGGCCCACACGGGGGTATTCCTTAAGCCTCGCTTACTGACCAATCTAGTTTAAATTAACCCTTGGTCGTGAGTTGCAATGGAAAATAAATACAATACATGGTAACGATATATAATTCATGCAGTCACTGGTGTAATCAGTTCTACATTAACCACTACATGTGCTGTATTCATTCTTCAAATTAAACGTTATTTAAACTAATACATCAAAAACCTAATCATATCCAGTGTCACCATGACTGTCGATCAGTTTCAAGATGATCATCAACATGGTTGCTTTTGCAATCAGGAGATGTGATATTTACTGATCTATATGTACACTTTTAATACAGCTTAAATTTCTAAAAATAGTTGATAACATTCTTAGCCTGAGGAGGTCCCGCATCTTGCGCCGACACCAAACTCTGCTAGCCCATGACATCATGTCTCTGGTTGCTATAGTAATGGAATATAATTGTCCATCAGCGGTGTAATCAATTTGTAAGACAACAATAAGGATTGTTATGCGGATTTAATCCTGGATAGGGGTATATGGTGGTAAAGACGTGTATATTAGCTACAAACTACGTGTGGTATGTATGTGCTAAATAGGTACAATGAAATATATATTCTGACGACACCAAAGAGCCAGCCAAATACACAAATGTGGTATAATGCGGAAGCAATCGCTTCCACAAACCTGGGGCCCGTTTCACTAAACATCGTACGACTAAAATGTTCGTATGTGCAAATTTAGGATCGTCTGTAAATTTCAATTGATGGATTTACATTTATTGAGCATAGGCTACATATGCAGCCTATGCTCAATAAATGTAAATCCATTAATTGTTTACAAGAAAACATTGTTAATGTGAAATTTACAGACTCATAATTTTGCACTTACGAACATTTTAGTTGTACAAAGTTTAGTGAAACGGGCCCCAGATCCTTACAGCCTGTGTAAATAGTTAGAATGACATGTAGACAATAGTTCAATTGCACTGTAAAATCCAAAATTTAATGTTTCTCGATAGAGGCTATGTGATATTGTTTAGATGAACATTTTGATACATTGCATAATATGTTATGGACATACGTTATCATTCATAGGGATTTAAACGTATATTGATGGTCCTATGAGTGTTTGTGGCTACACATGGTAGATGTGCATACTTCTTAAAATCGACTAGATTGATACCCGGAATGGCTTTTTCAGACTACATACATACTAATATTGGCTTGTATATATAGTTCTATAATTATATACATGAGCTTGGAGGACGTATACATCTTTTCATAAGTCGTACATACGTTTAGCCACATTTGTCAAATATTCATTTCGGCACAGTATGAAATGCAAATACTACATTTAAGCGATGTACTTGTATATATGATATCTGTAATGATGCTGGTATCCGAATGTTATACAGGTATATGCCAATCAGAACTATTACAAGTTGATTTATAAACCTACATCCTTTTTGTTTTTTGGTAATTTGGCACAACAGGTGTAGAATAACACGTGTGCTATAATTAAGAACACCGAATGTTGAAACATATTGGACAAAATAGTTTATGTATGCGTACATAACAGCTATATGAATACAGTGGATATATTTGAAGAGCATATGCATGCTTTTAGAAAGATCATGCACCTTAAATGTCTTTGTTTATATGAAAATTATGAAATGGTATATCAACCTTACAGGTTATAAAATGTCTCTATTATGAAATCATGGTTACCTATTTACTTACAACACCTCACTTACAAAATACAATATCATCATGGGTGCCTCTCAATTAAGATTAATGGAGCAATATACATGTACCTGCATGTATTAGGCAATGGCCATGATGCACGCACTGGTGTGCACTTACACTGGTAATGGATGACGGTCATACACATTGGAACACACATGTTCTCGTAGTGTATTTCAGTAGTCATACAAGTTATACATATTTACTATACACATGATTTTATAAGTACAGGTGCCTACTACACATTTGAATCCTGTTCCTGCTGATGACTCGGAATGGGTTGAGGGAATATTATTGGAATGCACGTTAAATAGTGTGTACATTATGTGGAACCGGGATATATCTCAGTTTCATCGGTTCGACCTAATTTTATTTTTATGTCACACAAACTCATTTACTTGCTGGCTGTCATCTTGAAAGTGTATAATAATATATTTGTCCTGTTTTACTCCAGCTTAGCTTGCTCGTATTATTTACAGCTATCTTAATGTTCTGTATTTTAATATTTACTGTGTAATACATGGAGTAATATGTGCAACAAATCATCCATTGAGCATGGTAGAAAAGGTATATTTTCTATATCCAATTTGCAAATTAGTACCTACCGGTACAACCTATACTATTGACAGTGATAATTATATTTATTTATTTTACTTAATGGTGTTTAAAGGCCTGTCAACAGCTGAGAGTAATACTTATATGTATCAGAGACGTTCATGTACCCTGATAACGATATATTATGCTTGTTATAAGCATGATGGGTGTTTCACTGATGGAATGGCGAACAGTGCAGATCCTGATCAGACTGTGCAGATACACAGGCTGATCTGGATCTACACTGGTCACAAAACCCATAAGCCCCATTTCTCCAGTCACAACCACATATACAGGTGTGTGTAGCTACATGTTCATATGAGCCTTTCATAAGTATCTGGCAGCGTATAAAGTAAGAAAAAATATTACATTAAAATGGTCATAGTAAATTCAGTGGGTGGGGAATTTATAGTTAAAACTACTTTTGTTTTAACATTGCATCTTCTGCTGTAGACATTATGTAATCAGAATATGGGCATTCATTATATATTACAAACACTAGTATGTACAATTACCACTGATACAATTAATAGACACCGAGAGATTTGCATAATGAGACATATAGCGTAGTTGTTACCATCACTAAGTAAATGCGAAGTGGACGGACAGACGGATGAACACGGATAGCTATCAGTAGTGCCTAAGTAGTTGAATATACATTTAAACAATTTACAAGTAAGTGACAGTGCATAACATAAATGAAATTCATTACATTTAAAATTCCAATTGTAAAATGTGTGGGTGGGGAATGGTGAAAAATACTTTGTTTTTAACATTGTATCATAGACTGCAGACATAAGATAATCGGAATATATGCAATTAATATGTCTAATGAACACTACTAGGTACCATTGACACGAAGAAAATACAAAAATACCATACTTTTATGGAGTTATTAAGGTAGGTGTTTTGCCAATGAAATTCAGTGGGTGGGGTAACAAAATGTTCAAAATTCTTCATCTGAATTAGCAGATATTATTTAATTGAACATTATTCCATTGTATAGGTATGAACACATTAGAACACATACAAAACTGCCATATCAGTTGTTTCTAAAAACAATCGATTTTCAATGAAAAATGTTTTTTTTACAATAGCGAAAAGTCCGAGGGTGGTATACTTCAAAATGGTGCCAAACATTCATCCAGCGGGTTACAGAGCGCAGACATATGGCATAGCACTCGTAATTGAATATAATTTCCGAAAAAATATGTCTGAAAAAATCCCACAGGGGGAGGGGGAGGGTTTCCATTTCTGGCTGACGGCCTAAGAAGGAAACTACAAAATATTACCATGACATTCAAAAATGTATAATAAATACTGGATTTCCAAGTGAAAATGATGGCCATTTTGAAAACCAACATGGCTCCGCTGGTGTCTCAATATGTATTGAAATCATTCCGCCAATATTTCCTGTTCATAATAATGTGTTTTTTCGCTGCAAAAACACCACACATAATGACTTGACCTCGAAATATAAACTTCAATGGTGGCCATTTTGAATTTCAAGATGGCGGCCATATGGCTTATATAAAAAAATGGAACCAACCCCAGTTTTGTTGTATGGTCTATAGATGAAAAAAATCCACATTGGTTTACACAATGTAGCAAAGAATTTCAGAAGACCTAAAATAATGACATAACAGTATACACTACGGTATATGGAGTATGGTAGTAAGAACTCAGAGCTCCTAGTACAGGGATTCTGCTGGGGAAAATAAAAAAAATCGCCACTTCAAAAAAAAAAAAAAAAAAAAAAAAAAAAAAAAAAAAAAACAAAAAAAAAAAAAAAAAAAAAAAAAAAAAAAAAAAAGGAATAACCAATGGGATAAAAATAAACAATTGGCGATAAAAAAAAACAATTTTCGAAAAAAAGAAAATCCTCGAAATTGTATTTTTTTATCGCCAATTGTTTATTTGTATCGCCAATTGCGAAAGTGGCGATCGCCAGCGGAATCCTTGCTAGTAGCGAGTTATACCAGGGGTCATTTGACATAATTATCTGCATTTTTTGGAGTCATTTGGTCAAAGTTAGGAGTCGGAAATCAATTTACGTCTAATTTCATCAACAAAGTTTCCACCATTTAATTAAAATTTCATATGATAAACATATTACCTTACAAATAATCTATTTTATAATTATTATCACAAATCTAGGAGCAAATGTAAAATTTTAAACGAAGGACTCGGAAATGACTCTTACCAATTGAGTTTAGAAGTCCAAATAATAATTGACTTGTTTTTGGGAGTTATCGGGAACTCTGAAACTAAACACATCCGTATTAGCAATGATTATCTCGGCTACCCATGTACAATGTATATACATGTAAAAAACTAATTTCTATGTTTGTAAATGTATTAACTGCAAAATATGTTGTCCCTTAATTTTCAGTGAATGTATCTGTTATTTTAAATCTCGATGTCATGCAGTTCTAGCTGGATTGAGCAGCATTTTACATACATGTATTTCACATGGGAAGAATAATTATTCATACCGTGACATACATTTATGTTGATAAGTGAAGGAGAAATAAGAAAGTAAAGGAATATTTTTCCATAAAAATGTTAATAAATAAATCCCATTAACCCTTTGAACCCGAAAGCCCGCTATATCGGTTTATGCAACCAGTGCAGATCCAGATGAGCCGGCTCGTAACGAGCCGTCTCGTAACGAGCCGTCTCATCAGGATCGGCACTTTTTGAAAGTAATGTTCATAATTTTGAAAACAAAAAACACCCCCTTTTCATAAATGGACTAGTTTGAAAATTATTTTATGACAATTGGATTGGTTGCAAAATTAACATGTCAAAATCCATTCCAGGTACTTAGGGGTAAAAGGGTTAAGCTCATAAGTACATTGTATATTAATTGGTTGCAGGTGCTGGTGACAATGCAATCAGCTGTGCGGTTATGTTGGAGATGTTGCGGGCGCTATCCCAGACAGCAATGCGCCCCTTACACACCATCATATTTCTGTTCAATGGAGCGGAGGAGAATATTCTTCAGGTGGAATTGGTTATTCAGGACATCATTAAAAATTCCTCCTCCCCATCCCCACCTTCCTTGTTTTTAAACCTGACTATTGGATTGGTGAAGGCCATGTAGACTGGCAGGTGGTAACATCCAAATTTTCAGCTTTCCTATAATATCTGCAGTTCCATACACAGAATTCAACCAAATTAAATTTTCATTTTTGTGAAAATGTAACAGGAAGAGAAAAATATGCACCTGACCCGGCTCGAACCCAGCACCTCCCGCTTACAAGGCGGTCGCGTGGGTGGCAGGTGGGAGCATGCGATGGGTAATTTAACGATCGGGGTTCATCCTTACCGGAATCCCGACTGGAGACCTGGTTTGGCCCTCGCATACGTCTTTGGCATTTTGTATGTGACAGTTGAATCTGGTTATACCCCTTATGTGAGTAGTACGATATTCGTAATCCTATTTTAGGGGAAGTGGCCAAGTGACTTTGGTGTGGTACGGACCTGGCACCAGGTCAGGTTATTCTAATTGCAGGGCTGAATATATTTGTTCTCGATGTAAATATTCCGTTCTGACTTTGGGATTTTCCCCCCAAAGCAGCAGGTTAAAATGGGATCGAACCCGTTTGCCCGACCTTACATGACCTTAGCTGTTGATAGGCCGTTAAACACTAATAAACAAACAAACAAACAAGGCGGTCGCTATACCGAACTGAGCTAACCGGGCACAGATACATATCTTGTCTCCTAAGTTACTAGAGTCAAGGCTGCCAGTGAGGGGATTAGCTTCGTAATAACAATGCCCTTGTCATGATTGTTTTTTTTGGCAGTCAGTCCCTGATGTATTATTAGTGTCATCAGAAAATGACCAGTAGCCTATTTCACCAACATTGCAAAGCATACTTTTCTAGCAAAGTATACTTTGAGGGAGTAATCATTTATTTTTCATGAAATGCATTATTTCATATAGAACTAACTACTGCATATATTTGATGATTAAAAGTATGCAGAATTATTATACTGATTTTTTTACATTATCACAGCCATTTTGGCTGTGATAATGTAAAAAATTCAGTATAATAAGAATTAATAAATTTATCCTAAAATTGAAAATTTCTCCCTCAAAGTATACTTTGCTAGAAAAGTATACTTTGCAATTTTGATGAAATCGGCTACTATCATTATCATGCAATGTGAATATTAAGACATGTACACTTGTTTCAAGTGTGATAATGTCACAGTAATGCTTTTATTTTATTTGTTAATTGAGCTCTGGCTGAGAGAAGTGACTTGTGTAATCTGCCTGTATAACTGGGCAATATCAAAATTTAGTCAATGGTGTAAAGTGTGTTATTCTGGCGTCTACCAACTTGTACAGTCGTTGATGGATCTATATTGTTCAAAAGAAGAATACAGACTTTGGACCCTATTCAAAATACATGCAGCCATGCTTATCCAGGGCTAAGCTGGTTATAAGCTAGTAAGCCCATTTGTTATGTTGAGTGACATACATATATTTGTTTCTACATTCAGGCGAGCCATGGTTTTATCACGAAGCATCCATGGGCGAAGAATATTCGTGCGTTCGTCAACATAGACTCTGCTGGGGTGGGCGGCAAGGAAATGGTGTTTCAGACAGGTACCGGTATACATGAAGCAGTCTTGTTTTGTCTTGAGCGAGGACTGATGGCATAGGTGGTTGTATTGGTGATATGTTGGTATATTACATGCTACCCAGTGATTTACCGTGATTCTGGAGGGATTTATTTCCTTGAAGTAAATATTTCCTGCTAGACGAACGCGAGACATAATTGACGTCACTTTTTGACGTCATTTCTGGCGAAGAAACAATTCACACGCTAATGTCAAAATTGTCAATTTTGACAATGTTATAAGGTGATCTAAAAGCATATTTCACATATTTTGAAGAGCATGTAATATACAATTTATTCCACTACCATTTTTAAATACCAGATTTATATCCCTTGACATCTGTAAATCCGACAAAGAAACGGGGGGGGGGGGCATATATCCAGTATTTAAAAATGGTAGTTGAATAAACTCTATATACCGGTAATATAATGTTTTGGACATGTAGAAAACAAAACATTTTTATAGTATCTAAATACTAACTACAAATGTTTTATTGTCTATACATGTATGTCTAAAATCAGTATGTGTATGCCATTCTATCGGCATGCCAATTTATATTATATTGACAAAACAATGACTACAAATGTTTGTGTATTTTCCATGTGTAAAACAGGATATTAGGTAGAGTTGGGTATTGCCAGAAAAAACTTATCGCGATACGTATCATGATAGTCGGGACGTATCACGATATGTATCACGATAGTATCGCGGATTACTCTGATAACCAGTTACACTGCTTTTGTACTGTGCAGCCAAAGTTGTGTACCATACATAGTTGTTGTGTGGTATTTAACACTGTTTATAATTAGTTGTATGCATGTTCTACTCGTTTTTCTTTAATACAAAATAGATCAATTAGTTATATTGCATAATTAATTGGCCTCCAGACGGTTTTCAAATAATAAAAAAATGCCCGTGGACAGAAAGAGGTGGGGCTGTGGTGAGGGGATGGAGGGCGCTTGGGTAGGGAGGATTGAAAGTCTAGTGTCTCAAAAAAAGATCGCTAAATACACAATACTCAATAATAATGATGCAGCTCAATTTGATTGATAATAACATTGTGATTTGGTGTTGAATTTGTTTTATTATTTCTACGTAATTGACTTAGCCATTTTCAACGTTAACTTTTTAACGTACATCTGGTTAAAGTTTTTTGGTTAAAAGTTTTTCGTTATACTATATCTCTGCAACTGCTTCGCCCATTACCTTGAAACTTCACATGGGTGTTTATCATCATCCATATTTTCATTCTACCCCCCAACCGTGCGGCCCCTGTGCCCAATGTCAAGGTCAAAGTACTTTGAATTTTTTTGTTAAAGTTCTTTTGTGTACTATGTCTCTGCAACTGCTTCACCCATTACCTTGATACTTCACATGGGTGTTTATCATCATTGTCGCGCCCGCTTGCGGAAAGCGCGATATCGTCGGCATTTTGGCATACATCCGTCCGTCCGTCCGTACGTCCGTGTGTCCGGTTAAAGTTTTTTGGTTAAAGTTTTTCCATCTACTATATCTATTTTTTTAGTGTCCATGCCTCGCCCCAAGGCGCGACATGCAGGCCACAGGCCATCTAGTCTACAAAAAGTGGGTATAATTATGTTATCCAAGTGTCTATGCTTGGAAAAAACCTGGCCTTCGTGGCTTTGCCTCGTTTCTTGTTATTGAATTGTTGAACATATATTCAAAATGAATCTACGAGGACCAACAAACACACAGAGGCATCATTAAACAACAATTTTGCACTTTAATTTTACACCAAAAAACGGCCAGTTCTACTGTAACGCTGCCTTTTTCGATGTGGAAGTGAAAAGAAATGGTCGCGAAAACCCATGACACGGCTCGTGTTCCGAACTTCCGGTTTGATATGAGGTTAATAAAAAAAATGCCATCAACTGCGCACAAGCCAAACGGTTCAATAAAGTGTTTTTATTAGCCGATCTATTTATAGATCGGCTAATATATTGGTTATCCATCGAATTCTGAAAAAGTTTGTAGCAACCCTTTTCTCCGCTATTCGGTAATCTACGAACGCGAATTTTTCTGTATCACTTCCAAATTGCATCAACCGATAAAGTTTGCATTTTTGGCAATAATCTCCGTTTAAAACTTTACTTATAGCCAAATAACACAATTTTGAATACGTAATGAGCTGAACGCCGGAAGAGATTTAACCCGGAAGTTATTGTTGTTGAAGTCCATAGTTGGCTCTAATGGCCATATACGCCAACATACGCCGATTATTGGGCTAATTCAAAGCTTTTATTTATTAAACAGAACAAGTTTCAGCCACGTATAATCGCGTAAAATGTGTTTATTCGGCTAATTTATAATCGACCTCTGCTCAAAATCTCCTTACTAGGAACCCCAGCATTTTCGGGTTTATCCCAGCATCTCGGGTTTATCCCATTGGATCGCGTATGCGCGTCTAATATTCACAAAATTTTCCACCAATCAAAACGAAGAATTGCCCTTCATAGCCAACTTTGATTTGTTTACGTATCATGCAGGGATGGCAGGGATGTATCCAGCACGCGCGATTGCGGCAATCCCCCTTAATTATTGTCAATGCCGCAAATTATTGATTGTCTTGCGCCCGACATCGCGCAAAAAATCACGGATGGGGCACATTAGGCCAATCTGGGCATGTGCCTGAATACGCAGGAGCTTGCGTCTATTTTTAGATGACACTGTAACCGCTAGATATATATAGCCCTGGTAGCTCCGCCCACTCGCGTGCAGCCACAGAATTCGGACAAACACACAGTGACTACAACTTTGTGTATTGCGGAGTGTAATTTGTAGATAAATAGAGCATACAGTACAGGTGTTACGCTGGAATATTTCGCAACATAATGGTGACAACAAAACATTGCTGCTATGGCATTGCTGCTATTGGATGGATTTGGGAACGGGTTTCCAAAACCTGCACAAAATCGAGAAAAATGTCAACGCTGGGTACAGAACTGACTGTGGTCGAAAATAGTTTACCATTGACAATGTTACCAGAGACACCTACATATGTTCGATGCACTTTACCCTGATTTGATCGGCTAATAACATCATGCTCTGCATGACTTTTCATTTGTGCACATTAATGATTGTTAAAGAAACTGTCGATGTCCTAGGATGTCGAATCCAGAGGTTCCTATAGAAATCACTTCAAATATGTACCTCTTTCTAGCACCAAAAAACACGATCATTGAAAATGTGTTAATAATTACAATGTAGATATCGTCAACTATCGATAGTTGGCAGTGTATCGCGATACATGTATCGTGAAGATATGTACCTCGATCTATCGATGCATCGATACTATCGGTCCACCACTAATATTAGGTATACCATCCTGCCACCAAGCTGACTACCTATTTTACAAATGATGTGTTATTGATTTTCTTCCTTAGTAAATAGGGAACAAATGATAAAAAATAAACACATTTAAAAATTCACTTATTTGAGCTGCAAAATCTGAAAAGAAATGCGTATTTTCACATTGGTGTGAGTATTTTGTACTCCCACTTTTGATAATCAGTGCATATTATGCTAAAATACGTGCATAAAATACACCAATACACACCTTATCTGGAGCTCTGCATTTATCAGGTAACCCGCTATGCATTGGCCTGATACTTACTGACTGATAACACATTGTCGTATCCTGCATTGACTAGATACAAATATCTGAGTCGCAATTACTTTCTCTGATGTTCTATTGGTCGAATGGCGCTGTATGACGTTACCGAATTACGTCTAGTGTAATGTGAAAAGTCCTCGTTGTTACCTCAACGTTACCTATTAAAGAGACTACCGTGCTAGTATATTTTGATTTCAAATTTATCAGACTTGGGTCGCAAACAGTCGGAATTCCTCAGCGAGCCTCCAAATTCCTATGCAATTCCAGAGCCTTGCCTGATAAACCTGATAGCAAGACACTATTTAATATTTGCACTGTTCATAAATTCATTATGGAAATGCCCATTCAACATATTGTACATTATATTAGCCCCATGTGACGTCGCACGACATCGTTGATTGGCTAACATTTGTTGTGACGTCATTAATCTCCACTCATTGCTCCAGATAAGCTGCGTATTTGCGTAAATACCCAATTAAAATTGCCAAAACCCCAATTGAAATCAGAAGTGGCGAGTATCAAAAAGCAATAACAATTTTGTGGTACCTTTATCATGCTGCTGAAAACAATAAACAGACCACAAATATAGCATATTTTTCTTACTTTCGATGAAAACACATCTTGGTATTTCATTAGAATTGTCTCCAAGGAGACAATTCTAATGAAATGCCAAGACATGTTTTCATTTCGAAGCAAACTATTCAATAATTGCTGTCTGTTGATGTGTAAACAGTAGACTAAGTGTGGTTTAATTTACTCAATTAAAATTTACATATTTTATTTGCATATTGTTTACAAGTTCATTGTCAATGTCAATGCTATATACAGTACTAGGCAAATGGGATTGAAAGCAAGCTTATTTAAATCCTCTCCCTATTGCTTCAGAAATGATGGAGTGACAATACTCAATTATTAATTCCTTATCTGGAGCCCTGTCCACTGGTAACGTCGCTGTTCCATGAATTGCGACAGAATGACGCAATACAAGATGATTCTGAATTCTAACGCCATAGGTTACTATTTACATATTTGAAACTATCCAAACATGTAATGTAAATATAAATAATAAAATCGTGGGCTGTTGTGTTTACTGTAGAACAACGCTTGGTCTGTTTAAAGTTTGCGAGCACACACTTTACACAGACCAAATGTTTTTCATACTACAATAAACTTGGAAAAGTCGCGGGAATACTGGACGAAGGCCTTCCGGCCTTCGTCCAGTATTCCCGCGACTTTTCCAAGTTTATACCCCGATAAATTCCACAAAAAGGCCATTCATTCCTATAGTAAACGCAAGACCCCATGGATTTATTCCGTAATTACAGTATTCTCTATTTCCTTGGTTGTGTTCAGGGCCGGCCCACCCGTGGCTTGTGCGAGCCTACGCCCAGTCCGTGCCCTATCCAGCGGGCTCCGTGTTTGGCCAGGACGTCTTCCAGAGCGGGATAATTCCGGGAGAAACCGACTACCGCATCTACCGTGACTTCGGAGAGGTCCCGGGCCTGGATTTTGCGTATATTTCCAACGGTTACGTGTACCACACCAAGAATGACCAGAACAGGTTTATACAGCCAGGATGTGTTCAAAGGGGAGGTAAGTTGTTCACTCCTTCAGAAAGGCGGGAAATGAAAAGTGTCGTCTGCCGGTGTTCATATTTGTTTGACATATTAAAAAAAAAGGTCTTGACTGCTCATGAGAATCGTCTCCGATAGAGCCGATTCTCATGTGCAGACAAAGCCTGTTTATTTCATATAGAGCAGACAACAAATCTTGTTCAGTATTGCCTACATCTCCAATGATAGCTACAATAATTTACCTCCGATATGTATGGCGAGAGGTATGGAGCGGGGTAGCAATTTTGTTTCTACCCCAATGGTTACGTGTACCACACCCAGAATGACCAGACCTGGGGGCCGTTTCACTAAACATCTTACGACTAAAATGTTCTTAAGTGCAAAATTATGATAGTCTGTAAATTTCACAGTAACAATGTTTTCTTGGAAACAGGTAATGGATTTACATTTATTGAGCATAGGCTTCATAAGCAGCATATGCTCAATAAATGTAAATCCATCAATTGAAATTTCCAGATGATCTGAAATTTGCACTTACAAACATTTTAGTCGTACCAAGTTTTGTGAAACGCCCCCCAGGTTTATACAGCTGGGATGTGTTCAAAGGGGAGGTGAATAGTTCAGTCTTTTAGAAAGGTGGGAAATGCTGGTATTCATATATTTTGTACATATTACAGGTACATGCCCACTCAAGTCAGCACAACATGTGCTTATATCAGTGACATCATCTGAGGAATTTTCTGACAAAAGAAACATTCCTTCACCATTACCCCACATATTGAATGACATTATTATACATTTTATATTAGACGTAAATTTCCACACTGATATCAGGGGCGATAACCGTGTTTCCTTAAAATGTTAACGGACATTACTCTTTATTTTCTGTATTTATTTTTTGATGTGCACTGATCATATTTTATAATCTGTCGAAAATATTTCTTCAGGTGACACATTTAATTACATAGTATAAATAATTAAAAAATATTGTGCCTCATTTGCATATGAAAACAGCCTGATACCACTGTGAGTCACTATCAGAAAAATAAATATTACTAAATGATTATATCTGTATAGCAGGCACACATAATTTTTAGAACTGGTGGAATAGTGACACAATTATACGCTAGTTAATTCCTATAAAGAACATTTTGTGCCTACTGTCAGAGTGGGCATGTACCTTTAAAAAGCAGGTTTTGACTGCTCATGTGAATTTTCCGATAGAGACGATTCTCATGTGCAGACAAAGCCTGTTTATTTGATATATAAAAAAATGCAGACCACAAATTTAGATCAGCATTGCTTACAGCAGTTACATATACCATACCCAGAATGACCAACATAGGTTTATACAGCCGGGATGTGTTCAAACAGGAAATAGTTCACTATAGTCTGTTTCACGAAAGCTGCCCAAATTTTACGGCGAGAGATGGCCTTCCGGGTATGTTCAACTGTAGTGCCGTCTACTGGTTTTCCCATGCGTTTTACATATTAAAAACATGTTTTGACAGATTATGAGAATCATCTCCAATTTAATTTAGCATTGTGAGGATGAAAAAAATATCTTGTGACATCATAACTCATCTCAACATCGGCTAAGTTCATGGACACCTTTGAGCTAAAAATAGATTATTAAACAATACTAACACATTATGAGTCTTATGGGTTTTGCAGCCAGTGTAGATCCAGATCAGCCTCTGCATCCGTCATGCTTCTAACAACAGTCTCCGCAAAAGTCGTCGGTCCGTCGGACATGTCCGTTAAAATTGTTTACTTTTCCGTTCTAAGCTTCAATGAAATCACCTTCCTTTGGTATGCGCTTCTGGTACTAGCTAGCTTTTCTTAGATGACTTATATACTTAAAAAAGCTTAAATATCAGACAAAATCAATTTAATGTTTTTAAATGTCTGGTAAATTTTTGTCCGGTCTGGTAAATATTTCAAGTTTACTAGACCGATTGCCCTGTAAAATTTTGGCAGTTTCGCGGACACTGTAACAAGTAATATAGATTGTTATCAGGCTACAAGAATGTGCCGCTATTTGATCAGGAGCTACACTGGTGACAAATCCCATAAGCCCCATTTCTTCAGACTCGGCAACAAATGAGGATGACCTATGTATGTATGTACGGTATATGTGACATTTTCAGTAGAAAATTATTATTTCCTCCTGTGAAACTCCACAAAGTCGTAATTCAACATTTGTCCATGTGACAATTTCAGGAGTGCACAGTGTTCACAAATGTGGCTGTGACTGGAGAACTGGGGCTTATGAGATTTGTGACCAGTATAGCTCCTGATTAAATAACATACTACGGTAGTCTGATAAGGATCTAATATAGGAATGAATGGCCTTTTTGTGGAATTTATCGTGGGTATAAACTTGGAAAAGCCACTTTCGCAATTAGCGATAAAAATAAACAATTCAATGGCGATAAAAAATTACAATTTTTTTTTTTTTCGAAAATTGTAATTCTTTATCGCCAATTGTTTATTTTTTATCCTATTGGTTATTATAGGAATGAATGGCCTTTTTGTGGAATTTATCGGGGTATAAACTTGGAAAAGTCGCGGGAATACTGGACGAAGGCCGGAAGGCCTCGTCCAGTATTCCCGCGACTTTTCCAAGTTTATATCCCCGATTAAATTCCACAAAAAGGCCATTCATTCCTTATAATTCCAGCATTTGAAATAAATTCATCAAGAAAATGTGTTTATTTTCCGTTTTCTTAAGAATTATTTTAACTGCGCCTGACGGTTACGGAAAGTAGTTCGGCATGGAGTTTACTGGGATATAAATTTTGGACGGAGACTTGCAACGGACCAATCAAATGTTAGGGAATTGTGTAAATATTTTTGTGCTGGAATTATTAATGTAATGGCGAAGAGTGCAGATCCTGATCAGACTGCGGATGCACAGGCTGATCTGGATCTGCACTGGTCGCCAAACCCATAAGCCCGATGTCTGGATATGTGACAATTTTAGGAGAAAATCTACTTGCCCTGCTGCGCCACCTAGCCTCGAGTCCACTTCTGGCAGATCCGGGTGCCGATAGACACGGCTCGATGGTGTTCTTTGACGTGGTCGGCTTTTTCATGGTCTACTACCCCCAGCGGGTGGGCGTGATCATCAACTGTGCCCTCGTGGCTGCCGTCCTCGTGAAGGTGCTTCGCAAAATCTTCTACATGGACTCCTCAGGTGACTATACACACACACACTAGACAGTGACAGACCAGCATTATAAATAGGTTACTTGGTAAATCAGGAATAATGTCCCTTAGAACAAGTTCTAGGGCATGTTTGATGTTAGAAGTGGTAGGATTTGTCTGCTTGACAGGGATTAGCCGTGGGCATATAGCTTGGAATATAATACTGGACGTTGTGAGTTCAATCCTCAACCTAGGCATGTTATAAATAGGTTAGTTGGTACATCAGCAATAATGTCCCTTAGAACAAGTTCTAGGGTATGTTTGATGTTAGAAGTGGTAGGATTTGCCTGTTTGACAGGGATTAGCCCTGGGAATATAGCTTGGAATATAATACTGGAGGTTGTGAGTTCAATCCTCACCCTAGGCATGAAAACACTTAGTATTTCCATCCCACTGGTGTGTCGGAGGAGACTTTAAACTGTGGTCCCGTCTCTATATAACCTTAGTTGTTGCAGGGATGTTAAACCCTTTCACTTTTCACTTCACTCGTTTGACATCACGTTACTTAACATTAACTAAGCAATGTGATGTCAAGCCAACATGGACTCCTCAGGTAATTTAGTCACTTTGGCTTGTTATTTTACACACTTTGCACACCAGACATTATCAATCACTTGATAACAAAAAAATAAATATGTGCAAAATCGTTAGTATTGCTTCTTGAATGTTGCCTACTTCGATGCTGATTGAAGAAACATATCTACACCAATTAACCCATCAGATGATAACCGATAACCTAACACTACCTCCTACAAAGTACTCGAATATGGTGTGTGATACCAAGCAATTTGATTGTCCGAGCCTGAGCTGTGCTACAGCTCAGGCTCGGACAATCAAATTGCTTGGTTCCAAGTTGGCATTTCCATTAGATGTTCAGAAACATTGATAATCTGGTTAAGATTAAAGCAGGCGATCGTGTATGCACACATTATTGTCTATGTGAAACTGTGGTTGTTTGATAAATAACATTATGTTCCTGTTGGGAGGTGTTTTTGCACGTCCAAATCGCCTTAAGTTTCCTATAGCTAATTTCAATACAGTTGCTAAGTGCACTTTTCTACCTTTGTACACTTTGAAAGAGTACTGTACTAATACTATAACCCTAAATCTTCAAATTGTATCCAAATTCGTTGTTATTGTGATAAATCGGTACAACCATACTAACCCTGAATATGAAGATACTATAGGAATGAATGGCCTTTTTGTGGAATTTATCGGGGTATAAACTTGGAAAAGTCGCGGGAATACTGGACGAAGGCCGGAAGGCCTCGTCCAGTATTCCCGCGACTTTTCCATGTTTATATCCCCGATAACTTCCACAAAAAGGCCATTCATTCCTTATAATTCCAGCATTTGAAATAAATTCATCAAGAAAATGTGTTTATTTTCCGTTTTCTTAAGAATTATTTTAACTGCGCCTCTCGGTTACGGAAAGTAGTTCGGCATGGAGTTTACTGGGATATAAATTTTGGACGGAGACTTGCAACGGACCAATCAAATGTTAGGGAATTGTGTACATATTTTTGTGCTGGAATTATTCTTCATAATACCCCCGGCATGCGAAGTATGTCAATGGGTATATAGTTTTCATAATTCCGTCCTTCCGTCCATCCACTTTAAAGTTTTGGCGTACCCATTATCTCTGCAACGGTAAATCGGATTGACTTCAAACGTCATATACTTCCTTATCATAATCGGGGTTCAAGCTAGCCCTTCAAAATAGGGAGAAGTTTTCTTCCCTAAATTTTTTTAACAAAATATACAATTTTTTCCAAAAATTCTGTTTTATATAGTGAAAAACTTCTCCCTGAACTCAAAATAGGGAGAAGTCGGAATAGTTAGGGAGAGAATTTCGATCACTTCGCCCTGTAAACTGATCCCTGATTATAATCCATATTTTTATTCCATACCACACCCATGTGGCCTTCATGTCCAAAGTCATATAACCTAGAAATTTGCGTTAATTGTTTTTTGAATATTTGCATTAAAAAATTTATTTGTCGGTCCCGGCGGCGGCTGGGGGTATACGTGAGCCCCTGCTCACTTTCTCTAGTTGTGGGTAAGCATATATTTGTGTGTGTTTCCCCAGAATCAATTGTGTCCGAATATTTAGGGTTATTACAGTATTTCATGTAAAACAAATGTCTATTGATATTTTGTCATTATAGTTCTCTTGTGTTCACATCATGTATTACATTAACACAGTCATAGGTTTGGTTAGAAAATATTTTCTGTTATCAAATATACTGATATTTTATCTCTGAATTGAAAATTACTTTCTAAAAGTGCGCTTACAATGTAGCTACATTAGAGCACTTAGCAATTGTGATGAAATCGGCTACAGGTTGTGATTGTTCTTCAGACATACAAGGCATGGAATATGCCAGAAGCATTGCAGGTGCCATCGTTTGTATGGTCCTGACGTGGCTTGTCATCATTGTGACCTGTGTTGCCATGGTGACGGTCGTGACCTTGCTAGGGATCAACATGTTCTGGTTCACCAACTGTACCAACATGGTGCCGATATACACGCTGCCAGCGTTAACTGCTGCATTAATCCTGCATGAGGTCGTACTAAAGCCCAGTAGAATGTTCTCGGTAAGTTATATCAACATGCAAACATGTGTCACAAATACTTATGTCTCATTAACCCTTTCAACACTAGACCTCTGTCGTTATATTTGCAAACATTGTTAATCCTGGTGAGCCGGCTCGTTACGAGCCGGCTCACCAGGATCTACAATGTTTGCCCGATAGATGTTTGTCTCATCCGATAAATGGAATAGTCTAAAAATAACATGGTATAGTCCATTCCAGTTACATGTACTTTATAGTGGTGACAGGGTTAACACACATGATGATTAATAGAATAGTTATCACTTTTGATTAGGACTTATACCATGGACCTGCAGACTGATATTGGAGCCTCACTGATATTGCAGACACATTTCATCATAAATAGGTCTCAAAGAGACTATAATTATCGCCAGACCGCCAGTTTTCGTCCACCACCAGTTTTCGTCGTCCACTTAGGAAAAATATTTTAATTTTTACTCTTCGGGTGTGTATTATTTTTATATTAAATATCTAGACTGTCTTAAAATCATCTTAAACTGTAGAAAATATGCTTTTAAAGATGATAAAGCAATTAAGAATCATATCTAATGACATTTTAGTGTATTTTTACTATTCCCAAAGCATGTTCTCATTAAGATACGTCATTTTGTGCCCACATATGGGTGTTTAGTATGTTTTTATTGTTTGTTTCTGATTAATAGTATTTTTTATGGCTTGCACACTTGAATTTTTCTTTCTGTATAATATTTTGGCAAAACATGATACAGAATATAAGTTGCTCGGCCATTCAAAATTCTTATTGTTCTGGACTTTGGAATTCAATTCTATCATGCACAGCGTTTGCACTCCTGCAAATTTATTTAAGTACATCTGGTGAAGCCAAACTTTTTTTTTCTATTACCACAAATATGTTAAAGTGAAATCAACCTGAAAACTACCGTTCCACATTTTGCTGCCGACGAACTTTTGGCTATTAAACACATTAAATCTAAAAAATATTTAAAAGTAAGTACATGTACTTTTTATCAATAACAAAAAAGTCACCCTCCCCAAAAAAAAATTATTTGATGAATTTCCATCAAATATTGATATTATTGCGAAAAAAATATTTTCCTATGGGAATTTAACATGGGGGCTAAAAATCGATTTTTTTAAAATATTTTTTTTATTTGTGGACCGATTTTCAAAATCTAACTTGTTTTCTTAGTTACATCATTTCAAGCTATCTTGCCAGGTTACGGAGTTGATTTCCAAAATTTTTTGTTCATCCTTTAGGATCAAAAAACGAAAAGTTTTGGAAATTGACTCCCTATGTTAAACAAAACGGGAACAGACAGTAGACATGATATTACCAGGGTTCAATTTTGAGGGCGAAGTGAGCGACATCGTCGCTTTTTTTTTGTTCACTTTGCTTTTTATTTCCCGTCGGGCGAAGTCGACTTCGCTTTGAAAAAATCCCGTAATTTTCGGTGATTGCAGTCTCCATATAATCGTCATAAATTGAAACAAAATTGTTTAGAATTTCCCATTTCACACCCCGCTAACCTGAAATCGATATTCCCAGGGTTGTCAAATAGTGCTGCAAATGTTGAGTAATGCCTAATGGCCTTGGGCAGCATGTTAAACCAGATTATTGTGTACACACACTGTGACACCACAACACAGTTCAGTAGTTTGTTTGATGCAGCACGCGGCAGAAATTGATAGAAATAAACACGGCCTTTGGAATTGACCTGTCAACCTGTCAATCATATCCCGGCCGTTTAGCACTCCTTGTGTTAACCGCAAGCCGATTTTCAAATACTCCACCCACAAGGTGGGAGTTTGTTTTCATTGGATGTTTTTATCGAGTATTTCCATTCGCCGATGACAGCATTTGCTGATTTTTGCAGGTGCCTATTTGCGGGGTTTACACCTACTATATCACGGAGTGAATTCCCCCAAATGTATTACCAATAATAGAATGATATCATCTTCAATTCCCACAATGCCGTTTACCAAATGCTATATATATGTTTCTACTATTTAAAGCAGCTAACTCATGGAAACCCATTTTGCTCTATTTCTTCCCAATTATGATTCTGCAAACCAATATAGGCTGTAGTATATATCAAATTAAAGTTTGATAAATAATTTAAATAACAACATTTGAGAACAGTTGACGTTATGTTTGAATAAATTTTACTTTTGTACTAATATTTACAAATTTGCATCTTGATTTTGTTTTATTTTGTACCTTAATTTTAGGTGTCCTAAAGTGGACGAAAAGAGGTTGTGAATTCTTGCAGTAGCAGGAAACTGGGTCATCATTGTTGAAAGTGGTTTACAGATACTACCAATTATTACTGTGAAATATAGTATTTTACAGTATTACAAGAGAATATGTATTTTTGAAAGTTGTATAACGATGACATCCAGAAATCATCCTAGGCGGACGGAAACTGGTTGTACTGGGCTATAGTAAGAATAAGAAAGAACGTCCTTTCCATAATAACAAAACATTTGCATGAACACCATGTGAGCACCACCAAGCCCCACATTTACAATGATATATGCTCACATTTACAATGATATATGCTCACAACGACCCACTTTATGGAAGTCCCATCCAGTTGAATGCACAATGTTGAATCATTTATTGAATATATGTTTATGTCAATTTAACAAGATTAAATTGTCACCAAAGAACCAGTCTGGATTGTTAATGCTATACTCAGAGCTTCAGTTAAGGTGCGTAATTTGATAAACTTTTGGGCGAATTTTGTTATTTCTTCACAAGAAATGGCAAGTTGGGAGTGCTTTAGAATCGTCTCATTGAGACGATTCTAAAGAACTCCCAACTTGCCATTTTTGGTGAAGAACTAAAAAAAATACCTCAAAAACTTTGTCAAATTACGCACCTTAACTGGAGCTCTGTAGACTGTCACTGTAGATTAACACCTTCATTTCAACATACAGACTGAAAATCAAACATTTTTAAAAACTGTAGATCCAGATGAGCTGGCTTGTTACAAGCCAGCTCATCTGGATCTACAGTTTTTAAAAATCGGTAGTTTTTGTCAGTATGTCAAAAAATATGCCTTATCTGATTAATGGAATAGTCCAGAAATGAGCAATGAACTATCAATGTTAGATATTTTGGCGGGAGTGTTTTAAATACATTTTATAAACTTACAGAACAAGAGTGGCTGGCAGGTAGAGTCACTGTATTTTGAGGCGAACCTGATCATCTGGTCATTCATCACGCTCCTGGCCACTGTGTATGGTCTGGGCAGTGCCTACTTCCCCATGCTGTTTGTCATCTGGCCACTCCTCATCCGCGATAGGACGTTGCAGTGGTTCCGCTCCTCCTGGAACTATAAAGGTCAGTTCTACAGTGGATTCCCTCCTGGAACTATAAAGGTCAGTTCTGCAGTGGTTCCCCTCCTGGAACTATAAAGGTCAGTTCTACAGTGGCTTCCCTCCTGGAACTGTAAAGGTCAGTTAAAGGTCAGTTTAGTGGTTGCCCTCCTGGAACTATAAAGGTCAGTTATACATTGGCTCCCCTCCTGAAACTATAAAGGTCAGTTCTGCAGTGGCTCCCCTCCTGGAATTATAAAGATCAGTTCTGCAATGGCTTCCCTCCTGGAACTATAAAGGTCAGTTCTACATTGGTTCCCCTCCTGGAACTATAAAGGTAAGTCCTACAGTGGTTTCCCTCCTGAAACTATAAAGGTCAGTTATACAGTGGCTTCCCTCCTGGAACTATAAAGGTCAGTTCTGCAGTGGCTCCCCCCTGGAACTATAAAGGTCAGTTCTACAGTGGTTCCGCTCCTGGACTTATAAAAGTCAGTTCTACAATGGTTCCCCTCCTGTAACTATAAAGGTCAGTTCTGCAGTGGCTCCCCTCCTGAAACTATAAAGGTCAGTTCTACAGTGGTTCCCCTCCTGGAACTGTAAAGGTCAGTTAAAGGTCAGTTCAGTGGTTGCCCACCTGGAACTATAAAGGTCAGTTCTGCAGTGGCTCCCCTCCTGGAACTATAAAGGTCAGTTCTGCAGTGGCTCCCCTCCTGGAACTATAAAGGTCAGTTATACAGTGGTTCCCCTCCTGGAACTGTAAAGGTCAGTTAAAGGTCAGTTCAGTGGTTGTCCTCCTGGAACTATAAATGTCAGTTATACAGTGGCTTCCCTCCTGAAACTATAAAAGTCAGTTCTGCAGTGGCTCCCCTCCTGGAACTATAAAGGTCAGTTATACAGTGGTTCCCCTCCTGGAACTGTAAAGGTCAGTTAAAGGTCAGTTCAGTGGTTGCCCTCCTGGAACTATAAAGGTCAGTTCTGCAGTGGTTCCCCTCCTGAAACTATAAAGGTCAGTTCTGCAGTGGCTCCCTTCCTGGAACTATAAAAGTCAGTTATACAGTGGTTCCCCTCCTGGAACTGTAAAGGTCAGTTAAAGGTCAGTTCAGTGGTTGCCCTCCTGGAACAATAAAGGTCAGTTATACAGTGGCTCCCCTCCTGAAACTATAAAGGTCAGTTCTGCAGTGGCTCCCCTCCTGGAATTATAAAGATCAGTTCTGCAATGGCTCCCCTCCTGGAACTATAAAGGTCAGTTCTACATTGGTTCCCCTCCTGCAACTATAAAGGTCAGTCCTACAGTGGTTTCCCTCCTGGAACTATAAAGGTCAGTTCTACAGTGGTTTCCGTCCTGGAACTAAAGGAGGTCATCTAAACAGTGGTTTCCCTCTGCTATAGTCAAAGTCTCACAGTGTTTTCCCTCCTGGAACTATAAAGGTCAGTTCACAGTGGGTTTCCCCTCCTGGAACTATAAAGGTCAGCTACAGTGGTTCCCTCCTGGAACTAAAGGTCAGTTCTACATGGTTTCCCTTCCTGGAAACTATAAAGTCAGATCTACAGTGGTTTCCCCTTCCTGGAAACATAAAGGTCAGTTCTACCCAGTGGTTTCCTCCTAAACTATAAAGGTCAGTCTACAGTGTTCCCCTCCTGGAACTATAAAGGTCAGGTCCTACAGGTGTTCATGCTGACTTATAGGTCAAAGGTCACTACAGTGGTTTCCTCCTGGAACTATAAAGGTCAGTTCTACAGTAGGCTCCCATCCTGGAACTATAAAGGTCAGTTCTACAGTGGTTCCCCCTCCTGAAACTATAAAGGATCTATAAAGGTCAGTTCTACGTGGTTCCCCTCCTGGAACTATAAAGGTCAGGTTCCTAACAGGTGGCTTTCCCCTCCTGAAACTATAAAGGTCAAGTTCTACATGGTTCGCTCCTGGAAACTATAGTCAATACTACAGTGGCTCTCTTCCCCTCCTGGAACTATAAAGGTCAGTTCTACAGTGGTCCCCTCCTGGAAACTCATAGGTCGGTCTACAAAGTCAGGTCTTCCCCACCTGGAACTATAAAGGTCAGGTTCCTAACAGTGTTTTCTCAGCTCCCCTCCTGGAACTATAAAGGTCAGTTCTAGTGGTTCCCTCCGGAACTAAAGGTCATTTCTACAGTGGTTCCCTCCTGAAACTATAAAGGTCATTTTACCGTGGCTGCTCCTGAAACTATATGGAACAGTTCTACAGTGGTTCTGCTCATGGAACTATAAACTATTGTCCAGAATTCTACAGTGGTTCCTGCTTCCATGGAACTATAAAGTCAGTTCTACAGTGGTTCCCCTCCCTGGAACTATAAAGGAAAGGTCATTTTCCTGAACAAATGAATCCCCTCCTGAACTAGTTAGTAATACAGTGGTTCCACTCCTGGAATTATAAAGGTCAGTTCTCCAGTGGTTCAACACTTGGAACTATAAAGGTGTGTTTGGTGGTGGCTCCATGCTTGGAATTATCAAGGTATGCTTAAATCTATTTTAATGAGATTTAGTTTATCTTGTCAATATACAATCTATGCTGTTAAGGTATACGCTGTCTGAGCACAATGTCCAAGTAAAATATTTTGTCCTGTCATGAGAGTAACACTGATTTGCTCTAAATGTGCCACCATAGGGTTGGCATCAATTCATTTGAAATGTGTTTATCAATGACTTTCCTGTGACATGTACATTTGATGGGCACATTATTGTACATTTCAGGTAAACCAACCCAGTTCCTACTGCTCCACCTAGCGTCGATATTCATCCCATCACTGATGTTGATAAACAACATTCTCTACACAACATTCATGGTGTTTGTGCCGATTATGGGCCGCCTGGGCTCCGAAGTCAACTCCGATATCGTCATAGCCGGTCTCAATGCATTTATGGTTATTTTCCTGTCTGGTTATATGGTATGTTTTACTTCCTACCAGTTGCTTATTGTTTAATGTTTGAGCTGCATGCTGATTCAGGCTGTTGAAGATATACAAGTACATTGATGCACCAAGTAACTTGGGTAAAAGTTGATACCGCACCATCACAATATACCAAATTGTCCCAACTGTTTAAGTCCAAAATGGGGAAATAATCCATGACCTGAAGGTCGAACAAAAATAAAAATTCACTTCATGCATCTACACACTATGAGGAAGCAACATACACATATGAAGTCTCCGGCTATTAGCATTTAAAATTTTGCAATTTACAAGGCAAACCTGCGAAATTTAAAGTCCAAAAAGGGGAGATAATCCATGACCCGGGGGCCAAATCAAACTTTGAAATTCACTTTGCGCATCTATACACTATAAGGAAGCTGCATACCAATTATGCTGTCTGCAGCATAATTGCAAAATTTAAAGTCAACAAAAGGGGGAGATAATCCATAACACAGGGGTCAAATAGAAAACTAAAATTTACATTGCGCATCTGCACATCATAAGAACGCCACACACCAAATATGAAGTCTGCAGCTATTATATTTGAAAAGCCACCGGGTGCATTTTTATGCTGACCAGCCAAATTTTGTTGTTGTTTTTTTTTATTTCTCAAAAAAGGTGTATGTTTTAACCACTAATTTAAACTGTCTTCACAAGATGGCTCAAATGAATAATTATTTATGATGGTCGCAATGTATAATCAGAGCTCCAGATAAGCTGCGTATTTGCTTAAATACCCAATTAAAAATACCAAAAACCCAATTGAAATCAGAATTAGCGAGTATCAAAAAGCAATAAATTATTATTGCTTCCATGAAAACACATCTTGGTATTTCATTAGAATTGTCTCCTTGGAAATGCCAAGAAATGTTTTCATTTTGAAGCAAACTATTCAATAATTGCTGTCTGTTGATGTGTAAACAGTGGTGTGATTTTATTTTACCCAATTCAAATTTTGAAATACCCAATTGCTTCAGAAATGATGCAGTGGAAATACTCAATTACTAATTCCTTATCTGGAGCCCTGTATACTTCTGATGAGCAATATAGACAGTATTTGACATTTTCATCAATAAAATGACGTAGCAGTATGTTCAATATGCAATTGGTTAACAGATGAATGATATCCTGCTTCAACTTTGTTTTGGATAAGTTGTATTTATATATGCAGTCACAGTAGGAAGTTAACTCTTTGCATGATACCGGCGAAAATATCCGCCAAACGAATTAGGAGTATATGTTTTATTTCTCTCTGTAAATATGTCTTGAAATTTCATTAGAATTGTGTCCTCCGGACACAATTCTAATGAAATTCCAAGACATATTCATGACATTTATAAGGAGAAATAAAAGAAAATATAATGAATTGTCATCTTCTATTTTTGAACTATTTATAGCCCACAAATTTCCCAGCATGCAAATAGTTAATCTCCGTATCCAGATCTACAGTGTTTGTAAATGTTTGTTTTATGGTCTGTGGCATTGAAAGGGTTAAAATACAGTTTTTCTTATTTTTCAGATAAGTTTTATTTATATATGCAGTCACAATAGGAAAGTGATCTGTGTGCTCCTGGCCGTATCGGCTGTCTGGTTCCTACTGATATTGACCACGCCCCTCGGGTTTCCCTACGGCGGGGATCCCCAGCAGCCGACACCCTTAAGATTACTCAGTCAGGTATGTATACAAATAAACATAAACAGACAGTTTATGACTGCAGACATCTTTCTTACAGTCTGATAGAAAGTATGGTAGGAAATGTGCGACCTGTGTAGATGTTAATCATCATATGTGGCTGTGACTGGAGAAATGGGGCTTATTTGTTTTGCGACCAGTGTAGATCCAGATCAGCCTGTGCATCCGCACAGTCTGATCTGGATCTGCACTATTCGCCATGCCATTAATGAAACACCTGTCGTGCTTTTATCGAGCAATATAGATTGTGTTCAGGCTATTTGATCAGGAGCTACACTGGTCACAAATCACATAAGCCCCTTTTCTGCAGTCACGGCTACATATGAGAGACGCCATGCGATTTTGTACCTTCCGACATCTGTGTAATTTAATTTAATACGTTTATAAAATTTCAATATGTCAAAAGTTGACAAAATTTTCAACTTTTGACATCATTTATAAAAAAACATAACTTACACATATGTCCAAAGGTACAAAATTACATAGCGTGTCTCATATGTGGCTTTGACTGGAAAAATAGGGGCTTTAATATGGAATTTATGACCAATCAAGCTTGTTATCTACACTTGCATTGTCCCGTGGCATAATAAGGATCTATACTGCTTGTTCTAAATAATCATGGCATGTGATTCACTGACTGAATGTACATTGCAGATCTTGACTGGAGAAATGGGGCTTATGTGTTTTGCGACCAGTGTAGATCCAGATCAGCCTGTGCATCCGCACAGTCTGATCAGGATCTGCACTGTTCGCCAATTCATCAATGAAACACCCATAGTGCTTCTAACAAGCAATATGGTTTGTTATAAGGCTATATGAGTGTGATATTTGGTCAGGAACTACACTGGTCACAAATATCATAAGCTCTATTTCTCCAGTCGCAGCCTCATATTTAGATTGTAGTTATCAGTTTAATTCTTTTGTATTGCTTTTATGACGCGTAAATTGTACTTGTGGGTGGCGGACAACAGGCGGGAACAGCTTGGCCTGTAATAACTCAAGTCCTACTTGACGAATCTGAACCAAATTTTATATTTGTTTTCATATTTATCACTGTAAGAGGAAAAACTTTGCATGAGTCGTTTTCAATTTTCGCATTCTGTATCCTTGTCCTCGCGATAATTCAAGTTGTACTCGACTCTGCCTCATCGGGCGTATATTGTCACCTGAATTCTTGTTCTTGATGAAATTTAATCAAGAGCAGTAGCCTATTTCACCAACATTGCAAAGTATACTTATCTAGCAAAGTATACTTTGAAGGAGAAATTTTCAATTTAAGGATAAATTTATTATGCCCCCGCCACCGAATGGTGAGGGGGGCATATAGTGTTACCGGTGTCCGTACGTACGTACGTCGTACGTACGTACGTACGTACGTCCCGAAACCTTAACGCTGGGTAAATGGCTTATAATTTCTGTTTCCTTGCTCGGATCTGCTTGACATTTCACACACGCATTGCTCCAATGGTCCTCTACCGCCCTGTGACAAATCCACATTCGTCCCGCCCCCGCTAAGCCCAGGGTCAAGGTCACAGACTTGGTGCGTTCGAAACCTTAACGCTGGGTAAATGCCTTATAATTTCTGTTTCCTTGCTCGGGTCTGCTTCACATTGCACACACGCATTGCTCCAATGGTCCTCTACCGCCCTGTGACAAATCCACATTCGTCCCGCCCCCGCTAAGCTCAGGGTCAAGGTCACAGACTTGGTGCGTTAGAAAACTTAACGCTGGGTAAATGGCTTATTATGCCCCCGCCACCGAATGGTGAGGGGGGCATATAGTGTTACCGGCGTCCGTACGTACGTACGTACGTACGTACGTCCCGAAACCTTAACGCTGGGTAAATGGCTTATAATTTCTGTTTCCTTGCTCGGATCTGCTTCACATTTCACACACGCATTGCTCCAATGGTCCTCTACCGCCTGTGACAAATCACATTGTCCCGCCCCCGCTAAGCCAGGGTCAAGGTCACAGACTTGGTGCTTTCGAAAACCTTAACGCTGGGTAAATGGCTTATAATTTCTGGTTTCCTTGCTCGGAATGCTGCCTTGACATTTCACACCCACGGCATTGCTTTCCAATGGGTAAACTTATAACGCTTGTGGACAAACTTTCCACATTCCGGTCCCGCTCCCCCGCTAAGCCCAGGGTCAAGGTCACAGACTTGGTGTTTCGAAAACCTTAAAAAAAAAAAAAAAAAAACGCTGGGTAAATGGCTTATAAATTTCTGTTCTGGCTGATTTCACGCTTGCTCAACATCAAAACCACACGCCCATGGTCAATTTGGTCTTTCCTTAACGGGTAAATGGTTATAATTTCTTTCCTTGCTGATCTGCTTCATTTCACACGCATTGCTCCAAATGGTCCTCTACGCCCTGTGACAAATCCACTTAAGTCCCGCCCCCGCTAGCCCAGGGTAAGGTCACAGACTTGGTGCTTTCGAAACCTTAAGCTGGGTAATGGCTTATAATTTCTGTTTCCTTGCTCGGATCGCTTCACATTTCAACACGCATTGCTCCAATGGTCCTCTACCGCCCTGTGACAAATCCCCCACATTCGTCGCCCCGCTAAGCAGTCAGTTTCACAAGGACCCTGTGCTCGACTACCAGACTTGGTTGCTTTCGACATCAAACAACGCATGGGAAGGTCAAATGGCTTAATTTCTGTTTCCTTGCTCGGATCTGCTTCAAATTTCCACACATCTGTCCACCGCCCGCAAATTAGCCCCCCGCAAGCCCGGGTCAAGGTCACAGACTTGGTGCTTTCGAAACCTTAAGCTGGTAAATGGCTTATTAATTTCATTGTCCTTGCTCGATTCTGCCCTTCAATCACACGCAAATTGCTCAATTTGTTTCCTTGCTACGACTTTGCATTGCTCCAATGGTCCTCACCGCCCTGTACAAATCCCACATTCGTCCCGCCCCCGCTAAGCCCAGGGTCAAGGTCACAGACTTGGTGCTTTCGAAACCTTAACGCTGGGTAAATGGCTTATAATTTCTGTTTCCTTGCTCGGATCTGCTTCAAATTTCACACACGCATTGCTCCAATGGTCCTCTACCGCCCTGTGAAATCCACATTCGTCCCGCGCTAAGCCAGGGTGAAGGTCACAGACTTGGTGCTTTCGAAACCTTAACGCTGGGTAAATGGCTTATAATTTCTGTTTCCTTTGCTCGGATCTGCTTCACATTTCACACACGCATTGCTCCAATGGTCCTCTACCGCCCTGTGACAAATCCACATTCGTCCCGCCCCCGCTAAGCCCAGGGTCAAGGTCACAGACTTGGTGCGTTCGAAACCTTAACGCTGGGTAAATGGCTTATTATGCCCCCGCCACCGAATGGTGAGGGGGGCATATAGTGTTACCGGCGTCCGTACGTACGTCCCAACACCTTAACCGCTGGGTAAAATGGCTTATAATTTCTTTCGTTCCTTGCTCGGATCTGCTTCACATTTCACACACGCATTGCTCCAATGGTCCTCTACCGCCCTGTGACAAATCCATATTCGTCCCGCCTCCGCTAAGCCCAGGGTCAAGGTCACAGACTTGGTGCATTCGAAACCTTAACGCTCGGGTAAATGGCTTATAATTTCTGTTTCCTTGCTCGGATCTGCTTCATATTTCACACACTCATTCCTCCAATGGTCCTCTATCGCCCTGTGACAAATCCACATTCGTCCCGCCCCCGCTAAGCACAGGGTCAAGGTCACAGATTTGATGCGTTCGAAACCTTAACGCTCGGGTAAATGGCTTATAATTTCTGTTTCCTTGCTCGGATCTGCTTCACATTTCACACACGCATTGCTCCAATGGTCCTCTACCGCCCTGTGACAAATCCACATTCGTCCCGCCCCCGATAAGCCCAGGGTCAAGGTCACAGACTTGGTGCGTTCCAAACCTTAACGCTCGGGTAAATGGCTTGTAATTTCTGTGTCCTTGCTCGGGTCTGCGTCACATTTCTCACACGCATTGCTCCAATGGTCCTGTACCACCCTGTGACAAATCCACATTCGTCCTGCCCCCGCTAAGCCCAGGGTCAAGGTCACAGACTTGGTGCTTTTGAAACCTTAACACTGGGTAAATGGCTTATAATTTCTGTTTCCTTGCTCGGATCTGCTTCACATTTCACACACGCATTGCTCCAATGGTCCTCTACCGCCCTGTGACAAATCCACATTCGTCCCGCCCCCGCTATGCCCAGGGTCAAGGTCACAGACTTGGTGCGTTCGAAACCTTAACGCTCGGGTAAATGGCTTATAATTTCTGTTTCCTTTCTTAGATCTGCTTCACATTTCACATATGCATTGCTCCAATGGTCCTCTACTGCTCTGTGACAAATCCACATTCATCCCTCCATCGCTAAGCCCAGGGTCAAGGTCACAGACTTGGTGCGTTTGAAACCTTAAAGCTCGGGTAAATGGCTTGTAATTTCTGTGTCCTAGCTCGGATCTGTTTCACATTTCACACACACATTGCTCCAATGGTCCTCTACTGCCCTGTGACAAATCCACATTCGTCCTGCCCCCGCTAAGCACAGGGTCAAGGTCACAGACTTGGTGCGTTCGAAACCTTAACGCTCGGGTAAATTGCTTATAATCAAATATGCCTCGTTTTCTTTGGCTGCCAGCGGGGGCATTCGTGTGCCGACAGGCCACATTTCTAGTAATTTCTGTTTCCTTGCTCGGATCTGCTTGACATTTCACACACGCATTGCTCCAATGGTCCTCTACCGCCCTGTGACAAATCCACATTCGTCCCGCCCCCGCTAAGCCCAGGGTCAAGGTCACAGACTTGGTGCGTTCGAAACCTTAACGCTGGGTAAATGCCTTATAATTTCTGTTTCCTTGCTCGGGTCTGCTTCACATTGCACACACGCATTGCTCCAATGGTCCTCTACCGCCCTGTGACAAATCCACATTCATCCCGCCCCCGCTAAGCTCAGGGTCAAGGTCACAGACTTGGTGCGTTAGAAAACTTAACGCTGGGTAAATGGCTTATAATTTCTGTTTCCTTGCTCGGATCTGCTTGACATTTCACACACGCATTGCTCCAATGGTCCTCTACCGCCCTGTGACAAATCCACATTCGTCCCGCCCCCGCTAAGCCCAGGGTCAAGGTCACAGACTTGGTGCGTTCGAAACCTTAACGCTGGGTAAATGGCTTATAATTTCTGTTTCCTTGCTCGGATCTGCTTCACATTGCACACACGCATTGCTCCAATGGTCCTCTACCGCCCTGTGACAAATCCACATTCGTCCTGCCCCCGCTAAGCCCAGGGTCAAGGTCACAGACTTGGTGCGTTCGAAACCTTAACGCTGGGTAAATGCCTTATAATTTCTGTTTCCTTGCTCGGGTCTGCTTCACATTGCACACACGCATTGCTCCAATGGTCCTCTACCGCCCTGTGACAAATCCACATTCGTCCCGCCCCGCTAAGCCCAGGGTCAAGGTCACAGACTTGGTGCGTTCGAAACCTTAACGCTGGGTAAATGGCTTATAACTTTCTGTTTCCTTGCTCGGATCTGCTTGACATTTCACACACGCATTGCTCCAATGGTCCTCTACCGCCCTGTGACAAATCCACATTGGTCCCGCCCCGCTAAGCCCAGGGTCAAGGTCACAGACTTGGTGCGTTCGAAACCTTAACGCTGGGTAAATGGCTTATAATTTCTGTTTCCTTGCTCGGGTCTGCTTCACATTGCACACACGCATTGCTCCAATGGTCCTCTACCGCCCTGTGACAAATCCACATTCGTCCCGCCCCCGCTAAGCCCAGGGTCAAGGTCACAGACTTGGTGCGTTAGAAACCTTAACGCTGCGTAAATGCCTTCGACTGGGTGCGTTCAAAACCTTAACACTCGGGTAAATGGCTTATAATCAAATATGCCTCGTTTTCTTTGGCTGCCAGCGGGGGCATTCGTGTGCCGACAGGCCACATTTCTAGTTAATTTTTATTATACTGAATTTATTACATTATCACAGCCATTTTGGCTGTGATAATATAATACATTCAGTATAATAATTCTGCATACTTTTAATCGTCAAATATATGCAAATGATTACACTCTCAACGTAAACTTTGCTAGATATTAAGTATAATTTGCAATTTTGATGAAATGGCTACAGATGACAACATTATTTTATATGTTAATATAAGGCTTGCAAAGTTAATTAGTATGTAACTATTTCAGCATATGCATAGACGGAGCCATGACCGACAGGGAGCGGTCATTCATGAAGACTCAGGGCTCTGGTACCTGCCATTCGACTACACCCAGAAGGACCACCTGCTGACCGCCATGCCCACATTGACTGCTGCCCGCCCCATGGACTGCGGCCCTGGGCCTTATTGTTCCCTGCCCTATATAATGCCTGTCCTGCCCGTCTTCCACCCCAGGTGGGCTGAAGTTTTTCTCACATTGTCATCTATATTCTTACCTGTGTGTTACATTTACAGTCAAACCTGTGAATAAAGGCCAGCCATGGGAAGTGAAAAATCTGGCATTTGTTCACAGGGGGTCTTTATTTGCAGGGTCATTTATATAGTAATTGTGCCATTGAGACAACAAAATTGTGGCCTTTACAGCCAGGTGATTGCTATTCGGAGGTGGTCTTTATCACAGGTTTTGACTGTATTTAGTGTATTTAGTGATCTTCTTCGTGTAATAGAACAGCCAATATGAAACACTGCTGATGTAGGATGCATGCCGAAACAATATCAGCATGCATGTCTTGACATATATTTAACAATATATACGCTCATGTTTCAACTACACATAGATACAATTAATAGAACACAATCAATATTAATTGATAATCAAATTCAGTCATGCGATTTTTGGTAGTGATTGTTCTGTCCGATTCTCAAAATAGTCTAGTTTTTGCCATTCTGTTTGTTTGTTCGTCCATCTGCGTGTGAATGAGTGCATAATATTTGAACCAATATTTTTGTGTTTGTTTAA
The DNA here is from genome assembly GCA_029237695.1 of Conchocele bisecta. Classification (NCBI taxonomy): domain Eukaryota; kingdom Metazoa; phylum Mollusca; class Bivalvia; order Lucinida; family Thyasiridae; genus Conchocele; species Conchocele bisecta. The sequence continues at coordinate 26,772,238 of CM055268.1, read as the reverse complement.
CCTGTTCAACTGTAAGTTTCAATTCATTTGCTTGTTCCTCATCATCCATGCTCTGTATGCACCTGGTCGAGGCCAATAATTCATAATATTATTTTTTCTTTTGGTCCTGATTTTAACGGTATTCCTAAATATTCCAGAAAACACCAGGGCCCGGTTGCTCAAATCTTCTGTTAGCTTAACAAACTGTTAAATCCTTAACATTATTCCAATCGGCAATATAACCATGTATACTATGTACTGCTTTCCAGGAACCATCTATACCTGCCTGTAGCCAGCCACAACTTGCCGTCAGTTACGTGTAAACTGGTCGACACCACCGTCAATCCTGCTGCCTTTACCAAAATGGCATTCGAGGTCACAGGTAATCTGCAGCCAATAATTGTTAGCGCAATCGGTAACCTTTGATATCCCAGCAAGGCTAGGAAACATGTAGGAATTCTGAGGCTTGCCACGGAATTCATACCGTTTGCTAGTCTTGCAGAAATACATGTAAAGAATACAAGGCTAGTCTCTTTTGATATCCAGTTTATCGGGCAAGGCTAGGAAACGTATAACGTCATTTGGTAATGTACTGTGATGCCGTTCGACCAATGGAGCATCAAAGAATGTAGTTGTATCAACTCGATGCAGGATGTGGCCATTTGTTAACAGGCAGTGTGTGCATATCGAGTTACCAGATTTTAATTATACACATTATTGTACGTTATTATCTCTTGCTTATATATTTGGGTTCAGTTCGAGATTAAGACTGCTACATTAAGTACATACTACATACTCGGATTGAAAAGTCGTACATTATAGGAATGAATGGCCTTTTTGTGGAATTTATTGGGGTATAAACTTGGAAAAGTCGCGGGAATACTGGACGAAGGCCGGAAGGCCTCGTCCAGTATTCCTGCGACTTTTCCAGCATTTGAAATACATTCATCAAGAAAATGTGTTTATTTTCCGTTTTCTTAAGAATTATTTTAACTGCGCCTCACGGTTACGGAAAGTAGTTTGGCGTGGGAGTTTACTGGGATATAAATTTTGGACAGAGACTTGCTACGGGCCAATCAAATGTTAGGGAATTGTGTAAATATTTTTGGGCTGGAATTATGTAGTAATACATAATTGGGAGCATTAAGGACTTAATGAGGCAAGCTGTATGTGATTACCTACGAAGATGTGTATTTATTTTATGAAAAATATTTACAATGACTGATATTTTCTTTAAATGGCGGAAAAAGTTTCATTGCAAATATAGGGATGGGTTTGGCTCAGAGGTAGAATACAAGTCTTCAATACTGAAGATTGTGAGTTCAAAACCTATCCTAGGACATGAAAAATACTTTCATCGTATTTTCCATCCCACTGGTCTGACAGGGGAGACTTTAAACTGTCGTCCCATCCCGTCCCTATATGACCTTAGCTGTTGCTGGGACGTTAAATCCCCTTCATTTCGTTTTCATTTAGCTTATATTTAAGGGTGGGAATTGGCTCGAAGACCTTCCATACCCGGACATATAAGTCCAAAAATACCGAATTTTGAAGTGTTTTTATGTGATATATGTTGGTGCAAGGCGGACACATATGTATAATTGTGTGCCCAAATAGGACGCTGCTTAGATCCAATACAGTCGTGTAATTCCGCGCAGTGTCCCAGTGCATTGGGGGGGGGGCGGGCGCTTGAAACAAAAGTTGGTGCCATATAGTCAGTAAAAACATGTGCAATTTCATTTCATTGCAAATTTTATTCCGCATTTTCTTTGGAACTCGAATTCCCTTACAATGGGAAAGGGGCCCAAACCCAGATATTAGCCCCCTGTGTCTGAGGCCTGTAAACAATCAGTAGTGCAGATCCTGATCAGACTGCGGATGCACAGGTTGATCTGTATCTACACTGGTCGTATAACCCTTAAGCTCCATTTCACCAGTTATAGTCACATATGGTTATGTAAGTCTGGTTGGAAATAATATGTGGCTGTGACAGAAGAAATGGTGCTTTTGAGTTTTGCGGCCAGTGTAGATCCAGACCAGCCTCAAGGTGCATGATCATGTGGTTACAACAACTATAACGTCGCCCACTCCAAAGTAAGTATTCTTTGATATTTTCCTAAATATGCAACGGATTTGGATGAAATATGGCGCAGCAAACGCGTCTTCATGAGCTGCATTTGGTGGTCTAGAGAGTTTAGCACAAACATATGTCGTTTTTGCGAAGAATCGATTTCCGTGTCGGAGACGCGGAAATCGATTCTTTGCAAAAACGACAGAAGTTTGGGCGAAAATACAAACCACCAAATGCAGCTTAACAAGACGCGTTTGATGCGCCATATTTCATCACATTACGTAATAAGGACACTATAAAAGAATACGTACTTTGAATCGGTACTTGTTGTTGTTGTTAGTACCACATGATCATACACCTTGAGCCTGTGCTGTGCATCCGCAGTCTTATCATGATCTCCACTGTTCTCCATTCCATCAATAAAACACGTGTCGTGCTTCGAACACTCAATTGAGATCGTTATAAGGCTATAGGAGTGCGTTATTTGATCAGGAGCTACACTGGTCACAAATATTTTTCATAAGCGCGATTATCTCCATCTGTAGGCCCTGACCACATGTGTATGACGGTGCGGCCGCGGGCGGGGGTGGCCCTGGAGCGATGGAGTCTCACACCCTACGCCCCACAGCCCGTCCTCATGCCGCCCGATATAAACGAGACGACTTACTTTGTGTACTACTCATACGGGGAGACACCAGATACGCCCTGGACCTTCTCCATGTATTTCAAGGTTCGTCGGATTTGTACATGTATCACTTGGATTTGGAAGTATTAGCTTTAATTCCAATCCAAATTACTATTATGCACATGCTTTTTTTCAGTAAAGTCTAATAAATATGTTTAAATCAGTATGCTACTTGCCATGATAAAAAAATCGGCTTATTGTATTTTCTGGACGAAAGTCGGCGGGTGGATACTAACTATGGATTTGACATTGATCAGCATCCGTGGCAGACACTTTCTTGTACGGAGCATTAATCAAATGCTCTTAATATGTTCATGAAACTCACATGTGAATAGACCATGACCCAAAGTTGACAGTCACAATAATGACAACTCTTGCCTCAGTAATTATCTAGTTATCTCCCTTAGGTTTTGCTTACTAATTTCTTGTCCTGAGCTTCACACATGCATAGACCACAACCTAAAGGTGTCGTGCATGCACAAATAGTTACTCTTGCCTCACTAATAGAGTATAAGAGTTATCTCCCTTTGTTTTTTTTCGCCCACTGATTTCTTGTCAGGAGCATAACTCAAACACCCTTTGGAATATATTGTCTTATTCGCATTTCGGGGAAAATAAATGATTACTCCCTCAAAGTATACTTTGCTAGATAAGTATACTTTGCAATTTTGATGAAATATGCTACAGGTTTGTCAAAAACTCCTATGCTCAATTCAGGTGCCCAGTGATTACCCTGACAATACGAGTATAGTGGACCTGGCCGTCTCTGGCCACTACATCCACGGGGAGAACAAGGACTCGAGACAGATGAAGGAGTTTATGGCAACAGCTCCAGATTGGTCTACCACCATCTCATGGTCTTCCACATGGGATGGATATGAGTTTTAATGACGGGACAAACAGATATGTGGCTGTGACTGGTGAAATGGAGCCTATTGGGTTTCAACCAGTGTAGATCCAGATCCGTCTTTATTTGTACTACTAAAGTATAGTTGTGAAATTTTTATATTTTTGTTGCAAAATGATAATACTATACCAAATTTTGAAACAAAATACTGTAGTGTAATTAATTTAAATAAAATAATTTAGTATCCATCAATTGAAAAACAGGTTTATAATACTGAAAAATAGCTAGCGTTTTCATAATAATAACTATTGCTTTTACCAATCCCCAATTTTTTACAGAACGACATATGTAAAATCAGGTTCAGAAATATGATACTATAGGAATGAATGGCATTTTTGTGGAATTCATCGGGGTATAAACTTGGAAAAGTCGCGGGAATACTGGACGAAGGCCGGAAGGCCTCGTCCAGTATTCCTGCGACTTTTCTAAGTTTATATCCCCGATAAATTCCACAAAAAGGCCATTCATTCTTTATAATTCCAGCATTTGAAATCAATTCATGAAGAAAATGTGTTTATTTTCCGTTTTCTTAAGAATTATTTTAACTGCGCCTCACGGTTACTGAAAGTAGTTCGGCGTGGGAGTTTACTGGGATATAAATTTTTGACAGAGACTTGCTAGGGAATTGTGTAAATATTTTTGTGCTGGAATTATAAATCTACAAATTGGGTTCAGAAATATGATACAAATCTACAAATTGGGTTCAGAAATATGATACAAATCTACAATTAAACTGTTTCAATCTCTTTCCTCACCTATGCATGTGTCAGACCCAGTGCCTTTCACCCCTCCACTGTTGTTTATGCATGATCCGCACATATTTGTATTTTTCCAGTTTTATCACACAACTGTTACCATTTCACAAGGCATCATCTGGGGCATCCATATTTGTGGCTGTGACTGGAGAAATGGGGCTTTTGGGATATGTGACCAATGTACCTGAACAAATAGCACACTGTCACCTGATAATTATCTACATTGCATGCCAGGTGTTTCAATCACGGAATGGCGAACACTGCACCCATTTCTCCAGTCACTGGTACAGTTTATAAATGTACATTTTGTATTTCTTGTTTTAAGTATTGTTTACTGCACCATTTCTGAGGCATGTTTAACTCTTTGCATGCTGGGAAACTTGTGGGCTATAAATAGTTCAAAACTAGCGGACAAAAATTCATCATATTTTCTTGTATTTCTCCCCGTAAATATCATGAATATGTCTTGGAATTTCATTATAATCGAGTCCTCAGGACTCAATTCTAATGAAATTTCAAGATATATTTACAGAGAGAAATAAAACATATACACCTAATTCGTTTGGCGGATATTTTCGCCGCTAGCATGCAAAGAGTTGAAAACAAATCCATTCACGAGCATGTGCATGCCCATGAATGAATAGTATACCGTCGAGCATCAGTATCTCGAATATCAGTATCTCGATGATATCCCCTATCATGATGATTCACTAAAGTCCCGAATGATATCCTTATTTATTTAATATAAATTTCCTCGGCTATCTCGCCCATGATCTATCTCGTATATGTTCTCTCATCTCGACTGTTCATTCTGTCCCCTCCGTATAAAAATACGTTAAAAATCTCTTTGTAACCTTGATCACATAAACTCTTGGATAAATCACCTAAGCGCCTGGCTGTCAAGATCGTTTTGGTTGATACTAATTTACAAAGCATATTATCAAACAAAACAAAATAAATTCATACCTACCTCAGGTTGTTTGCTTAGTTGGTCCACCTGCATTATTTATGTGAGTGTTTGACACTATTACTTAAAGCATATCACGCTGGTCATTTAAGCAATTCACTGAGAGCCGTGACGCCACCTTGTAATGTTGTAATGTCATCACATGTTTTGTTTCCTTATTGCTTTGTTGTTTACTCGTGGTGTATGGGAAACATGATTGCATTTGCGACAAATATTTGACCATGTCATTTCATCGTTATCTCGAACCTGGTCCTATCTTGACTATATGGACATTCTCCCTTCGACTTCGAGATACTGGTGCTCGACTGTACTTTTAAAATGCCCATGAAAGCAAGATATGTCTTACTTGTATTAGAGAGAATCGGACTGCAAACTTGTTTTGTAAGATGTGTAGAAAAATACTCATTCGATAATTGTATGTCCCTCACATACCTTCAAATGGAATGTTAAATCTTAACCGTTCACCGTGTACCAAAGTCATTATTGACATCGGCTGAATGTTCATAACCTCTGCAAAAAGTGTAGATCCTGATGAGACGGCTCGTCACGAGCCGGCTCATCTGGATCTACACTTTTTGCCAATATTGCCACAGACAAGTCGCATGAATTGAGCAAGAAGGGTATGATCCCTGAATGTCGATGTTTTTATTATTTCTATACTGTATTCAAACTGATATGTGTCTGTGACTGGAGAAATAGGGCTTTATATGGGATTTGTGGATGTTCAAACTTCTGATCTTCTAGCGCACTTCTGAACCCTCTTCAGGATCAAACACTACTTGTTGTTTCATTAAATTAATGCCGAACAGTGCAGGCCCTGATCAGACTGTGCGGATGCGCTGGCTGATCTGGGGCTACACTGATCGCATAAACCATAAGCCCCATTTATCAAGTTTCAGCCACATATAAACTGCCTTGGATGTATTCTGCCAGTTTGAATATGTTTATAACTATGTCTGTGATAGCATGCTTTTAGCTGTCTTCCATCCGCTTTGATCATTCCAGTAGTATTAATCCTTTCAACCATACAAGCCCTATTGCCAACATTTACATACATGTACACTGCAGATCCTGACGATTCGATTGGTAATGAGCCATTTAATAACCCTAAATATTCAGACAAAGTTTATTGAGAAAAGAAATACATTTCCAGCAGACGACAACATTTAATTCAGCGTAGTAAGGGTCAATATCTGGTTTCCACAACAAAAAGTGTTCCGATATTTACGGTTAATACTATACTATGGTTGTACTGGTTCATCACATTAACAATATATTTGGATACAATTTGCTTTGGCAAACAAGCAGTGTCCGAATATTTAGGGTTATTACTGTAATATGATATGTATTAAACGAGTACTGATTTCATTTTAAAGAAATACGGCCTTGGTGAGTTACGGTACTTATGATATTAGTCAATACGTTTAACAATAAGTATGTGAAATCAACTCAAATGCCAGATTCTATTGAGGTGCAGTCATAAAGTTCTCAGACTTTCTTGATAAAATGTTTAACCCTTTGAACCCGAAAGCCCGCTATAGCGGTTTATGCAAACAGTACAGATCCAGATGAGCCGGCCGTCTCATCAGGATCTGCACTTTTTGAAAGTAATTTTCATATTTTTGAGCACAAAATATACACCCTTTTCATAAATGGACCAGTCTGAAAATAATGTTGTGACTGTTGGATTGGTTGCAAAATAAACATATCAGAATCCATTCCAGTTACTTAGGGGTGAAATGGTTAATATACCTGCCACCTTGTTATTATGCCCTCTGAGATAGCAAGGGTGGCATATTGCGTTGCTCTTGAGGTTCTGTATGTCCGTGTACATTTACGTCAAAAAGTTTGTAAGAGTTTCTCCAACATGTAATATCTTCAATATTACGCGAAGGATTACTTTGATACTTGGACACTTGAATGCCCTGAACATTTGTCACACACTAGCGCCACCATTGACATGACCTTGACCTTTGTCACCTTCAAAATGTCGCTGAAACACATGGCCATTTTGTTACGTCGAAAAGTTTGTGAGAGTTTCTCCAGCATGTAATATCTTTAAAATTACGTGAAGGATTGGATCAATACTTGGAGACTTGAATTACCTGAAGATTTGTCACACGCTCTCGCCACCATTGACATGACCTTGACCTTTGTCACCTTCAAAATGTCGCCTGAACACTTAGCCATTTTGTTTTGTAGCTTTGCCTTGTTTCTTGTTCTTTTTTATGGTCCAGTATGCCAGGGGGCATATCTACGTTTTACAAACATAGTCTCTACTGTCTGTTTCACGAAAGCTGCCCAAATTTTACGGCCATATAAACAATTCAAAAACAATATTTTTTTCGATAATATTAAATTAAAGGAAAATTTAAGAATGAGCCTTCTTTTTATTTCGTGAAATTTGGTCAAATATTGATTTTATTACGAAAACAAAATTTCCCCATGTTGCAAATCAATTTTTCGTCATAAAATCAATATTTGACCAAATTTCACGAAATAAAAAGAAGGCTCATTCTTAAATTTTCCTTTAATTTAATATTATCGAAAAAAATATCGTTTTTGAATTGTTTATATGGCCGTAAAATTTGGGCAGCTTTCGTGAAACAGACTATAGTTCATCTTTATTTGATATTTACATCTGGTAAAACTGAATTGGTTTCTTTTTATATAAAAGCTACTTTTCGACAATCCGTTCACACGTAATGCGTAACTATTGCAACAAAATCATTTCACTATGGAGAAGTCGAAATATCCAATGTTTCCAGAAATATCTGTGTTTTGAGTTTAATAGTTGTATGGAGTATATGGCGCAGGACTCTAACTGTATTGCTCTTTCCACCAAAGAAATTTCTGAACTATACTGTCCCAGTTCGACTTTTTCTTTTTGTTCTTCGGAAAACAAAACAGATGCAGGTATTACATGAAATTCAAATTAAAACTTTATGATGTAACATCAATGAACGAGCAACATTCGGTGGTTATTTCTGTGTTTTGCATATGGACTCAAACTCGCACGTGTGTATTGTGACACAGTGATGAAATACCATTGCAGGTCTATTACATATGTATATTGATCAGGTTATTAATGATGGCAAAATTCACTATGATAGTCAGTAAATTTCACATGATCATTGTTTTCTTGTTGGCCCGGTCTTAAATGACCGTAGCTGTTGATAGGCCATTAAACACCAATAAATAAAATCAATCCATTCTGAGCACAAATTTGCGCTATAAATTGTTCATTGCTTATTCGACTTGTATTCAAAATCAGCGTTCATGTTTTGTAAATTTTATAATTTAAGTTTGTGGCAGTGATTTCACAAAAAAATGCTGTAAAGTCTAAAGCTGGTATGCACTTGCATCAAACAGTTTATAAAATTGTCTTTCTTTTCAATTTTATTTACTTATTTTACAATAATTAAAAACAAGAACAAGAGCAATTATACAAATGCTTTAGTTGACACAGATGGAGGTGTAGGGGTGGTCCTGAATGTTGGAAGAAACTGGGAGTACCCGAAGAAAACCCACATGTCCGATCTGGCGTCCACCATACAATCTCACATGCTGCCTTGGTCGAGGATCGAACCCGGGTCGCATTGGTTAGAGGCACACTAGTTACCAATTGCGCAAACCGGATTTCTTTCTTTAGGTCCCTGTGTGTGAGGGGCATAACATGTTTCACAAACATGATTTCTAGCTATTGGAGTTCTGTAGCCGATTTCATCAAAATTGCAAAGTATACTTGTCTAGCAAAGTATACTTTGAGGGAGAATCATTTATTTTTCCCGAAATGCATTATTTCATATAAAACTAACAACTGCATATATTTGATGATCAAAAGTATGCAGCATTATTATACTGAATTTATTACATTATCACAGCCAAAATACATTCAGTATAATAAAAATTAATAAATTCATTCTTAAATTGAAAATTTCTCCCTCAAAGTATACTTTTCTAGATAAGTATACTTTGCAATGTTGGTGAAATAGGCTACTGTCATGTAGTTGGTCCTCTACTTCCACTGACCCTTCAAATGGAATAAGTATTGTTGTGTCGGATGGCTCTTGTAAAAGACTGGCAAAAACAGCCACAATTTTGTTTCCCCAGCGGTGCGTTTATTAAATACATGATCCTGCGAACAAAGACCACCTCTTAACAAAGACAGTTCCCATGGCTGGTCTAAACAGGTTTTAATTTACATATAATAATTACATGTACATGTATCGGCAGCAGAATTAGTGGGTAATGTTTAGCAGTAGTTTATTCCACAAACGTGTAGATGATTCCAAGTCACCAACTGTAGTCTGAGCTTTTGAAAATAATTAACCCTTATACCACTACCTTAATATTTTGTCGTCTGCTGTTTATTTTCTATCGTCAAAAACATGCTTTGACAGCACTTCAGAATCATTTCCATTGGAGATTGGAAATCATTCTGAAGTGCTTTCAAAACCAGTTTTTATTGAAAAGGCCAGATATAAAAGCAAGAGTAGACGACAATTGTTGTGTGTAGCGGTCTAAGGGTTAAATATCTTTATTCTCAAAAGTATATGTAGTGACCACTGGTTGAACCAATTTGTGAAAAAGTGATAGATAAATCTTTAAAATGTATACACGTCTAATATTAGGTAAAACGTGATGTGCGTTATGTTCATGTGTTCTACAGAAGACAATGACAGTTTGAAGTCACAGGTTGAAGTAGCGGGCCGAGGTCTGAATAAGCTGAACAATTTTTTTTTTTTACTCCATCCTATACACACGTGTGTGTAGGAGGGAGTCAAAAGAAAGATTTTCAGCTTATTTTTTTTCATTTATTGATGCTTTTAGGCGTATTTAATGTATTTATAGACCTTGGTTCGTTACTTCAACCTGTGTTTGAAGTCTATCTTGTGCTCAATTAGTATTGTTATATTGCTTTGTTATACCCTCGGCATAATTAGTATTGTTATATTGCTTGTTATACCCTCGGCATACGAAGTATATCGAGGGTTATATAGTTTTTGTAATTCCGTCCGTCCGTTCATCTGTATGTAAGATTTGCGTTAAAGTTTTAGAGTACCCATTATCTCTGCAACCGTAAGTTATATTGACTTGCTATCATCATCCATATGTTCATTCTATGCCCACCCATGTGGCTTTCATGCCAAATGACTTAGAAATTATTTGTTGGTCGGACAAGGCGTCGGCCGGGGGTATCCATGAGCCACTGTTCACTTGCTCTAGCCTAATTTTCAGTTGATATAATGCTCAATTGTTAGTTTTATGCCATTATTAGATACATTAACTATTTACACATACATGTATATTCTTGGTTCTTATTTCAACCCAGCTATCCATGACCACTGTAAAATGCTAGACTTCTCATTATGCCTCCATAAACGGTTGGTAGGTCGGTTGGTAGGTCGGTTGGTCGGTATATCTTCTAAATCTATGAAGGGATTTTCGAGTGATTTGCCACAAATGTTTGCCATGTTGAGACTGTCGTGTACCACATGTCTATGTCCAGACGTCAAGGTCACACTTTTGAGGTCAAAGGTTAAAAATGCCATGAGATTTTGTTTGTGCCGTATATCTTTCTAAACCAGGGGCCCGTTTCACTAAACTTTGTACGACTTAAATGTTCAGAAGTGCAAACTTAGGATTGTCTGGAAATTTCAATTGATGGATTTACATTTATTAAGCATATGCAGCCTATGCTCAATAAATGTAAATCCAATAATTGTTTACATGAATACATTGTTAATGTGAAATTTGCAGACTATCATAATTTTGCACTTACGAACATTTTAGTTGTACGAACTAAACGGACCCCAGTAATGTATTATCAAGTGATTTGCTACCCATGCTCCCCTCGTGCCCAAGATCCAGGTCAAATAACTTTGAAATTTCACATTCAGTAGATGCGTGTGCGTTTCTCCATTATCCAGGGATGTATTGTGGCCTAGGGGTTAGAACACCTGACTTCAAATCCGGAGATTGTGGTTTCAAACATCGCCTTGAAAATGCATGTGCATTTTCCTCATAATTCATATTTGCATTCCCCGCCCTACCCATGCTCCCGTTGTGTCCAAGGTGAAGGTCAAATAACTTTGAAATTTCACATTCAGTAGATGCGTGTGCATTCCACCATACTTTCTTCAGTGTACGAGCGATTAGCTTTAAACTTCATGTGCCTGTTTCTCATGATTAATATTTTCATTCCCCACCCATGATCCCCCGCCCCCGAGCAAGGTCAATGTTAAATCTCTTTGAAAATCACATTGAGTAAATGTGTGTGTGTGTTTCTCCATTCTCCTTCGGGATGGATTGTGGACTAGGGGTTGGAACACCTGACTTCCAATCCGGAGGTTGCCTTAGGCATCAACATACTTTCAGTATTTCCATCCCACTGGTCTGTCGGATGAGACTTTAAACTGTGGTCCTGTCTCTATATGACCCTACTGTCTGTTCCACGTTTTGCTGCCGACGAACTTTTGGCTATTACACACATCAAATCTAAAAAAAGTACTTTTTCACCAGTAACAAAAAAGTCGCCCTCCCCAAATTTTTTTGTGTGATGAAATTCCATCAAATATTGATTTAATAGCGGAAAAAACATTTTCCTATGGGAATTTAACATGGGGGAAAAAGAGGCGGAAGAGGTGGGGGAGGAGTAAACAAAAACCTGGCTAGATAGCTTGGGATGTAACTAAGAAAACAAAAAGTTAGATTTTGAAATAAAATCAATATTTTATGGAATTTTATCAAATAAAATTGTTTGGGGAAGGAAACTTTTTTGTTATTGATGGAAAAGTACTTGCATTTAAATATTTTTTTGGATTTAATGTGTTTAATTGCCAAACGTGGAACAGACAGTAGCTGTTGGTGGGGCGTTAAATCAATTCACTTTCCCTTTCCTTTTCCATTCTCATTCATTGTACGAGCGATTGGCTCGAAACTTCATGTGCATGTTTCTCATCATCCATGCTCCCCCGTGGTCAAGGTCAAATAACTCTCCTGTAACCATGGTAACTTCTTTACTGTACGAGAGATTGGCTTAAAAGTGCATGTGCATGATTATGCTCCAACCACCACAGGGATGGGATACATGCCGTTGGCGGAATTTTTGTTAGTTTATCTGTCGTATTCTTTGATGTCTGTGTCAGACGTTGCACAAATTAAAACGGACGAATAGCTTGCATACCCAGATGGTGACTCGATGCAGTGTGGTATACACTAACAAGGTAATGAGCACATATATGTAATACATGTATCGCATCAAAACCTTTGCAAACGATTATCTTTGAAATCAATGCTAATATTCGATATGGTATGCCCTTAATATTGATCACATACGGTTTAGCCATCATCTGAGACACAAGCACCACCTTGGTCAGAGATTATTTACATTCCACAGATATCTCCCATCATGTACAGTGGAACCTCTAAAGTATTATCTTTCTTAATACTTGGGGTCCAGTGTGTCGTCAGACAGATTCAGGGGTTGCAGGGGAAATAACTGGGTCAACAAACCGGGGAATACCACTGCATACGGGGGAATGTCAGGTGGAACAGCGTCTGTAATGACACACAGACCACTATGCACAACATTTGTACAGCAAGCAAACTATAGTCAACTTACACTCTCTAGTACTGGTGAGAGACGTCTACCTTCAACAAGGAACACCGACAGAATAGCCAACATTCACAGGTGCACATGGAATACGCACATGTCATAATGCCTAAGTCATAGGCTGGACGAGTCTTATTTTTGATGAGTTTCTTTGTCATTTATCTCGGGTGATAATGTCTGTTCGTGATCGCATAGCACACAACTATGTATCAGAACGATCAAATTCCTGATTTACAATGAAACCTCTAAACCGGACACCCTGGGGACCTCCCATGATATCCGGTTTAGAGAGGTTACACTGTAAGTGTGGCTGTGACTGGAGAAATGTAGCTCCTAATAGCACTCTCCTGCAGCCTGATAACGATCTATTTTGCTTGTTAAAAGCATGTGTGTTTCGTTGATGTAATGGCGAACGGTGCAGATATCAAAATCATATGGCTTGTCTAATATCATTTTGAACAACATAAATAACAAAGCAGTAGTATAGAGGGAGTCAGTTCATTACCGTTACACATCCTGAGCATTATAAGAAGAAAAGCTCAAACCAACGACATAAAATATTTGAAAATATATGAATATAAGAAAATAGCTCCCACCGGTGTTACGAAAACAATAATTATTTAATTATTTTTCTATTAAAGAGAAAAATATAATAATTAATATATATCAATATATAAAATGTTATCTGAAAAGAGAAAAATGTCAACAGTTACAAAAATCCCTGCAGTACCCCACACACAGATTGGTGGAGATAGTCAGGGTGAAAATAAAGTCATACAACTCAGAAAGGAGTTGACGGAAATGGGGGTAGTATTTTCACTCAGATTAAGAGAAAGGGGACTTACCAGACTAATTAATGAAGAAAAAAATCAAGAATATATGAAACGTTTTACGAGGGCATTCAAAAAGGGCGCTCTCAAAGGGATAGAAAACAAATCAGAAGAATTTATAAACAAATTATCTCAACGGCTCGCTGATGAGGCTAAAATGAGCATTAAAAGTAGAAATATTATTACAAAACCAGAAAAGAGAACACCGAAAACCGAATTACTTAAAAAAATAATACTCGAAGGAGAGGAAATTTTAGAAGACTACAAACACCACGAAAAAAAGATAGAAAAAGGGCGCAGAACCACCACAATATCGCTAGGTAGACGACTTCAAAAAAATAATACAAACGGGTGGATGAAAGAGTTAGAACCTCTGTTGCACGGGAGTTTTTATCTCAGATACTCCTTTCATTATACATTGAGACACATAGAGGAAAAAGATTCAAAGGGAAGACCGAAAAAACTAATTTTTTACAAAAACTTTCAAGGAAGTCGCTGGTTTAGACGATACGATGAGGTTAAAGACTGGTTATTCATACAAGAAGAAGAACGATTAAACATAGATAAAATAAGTCGTCCGAACACAAAGTGGACATTTGTTAGATGGAGTAGTACATCTATAAAAATAATATATTCCACAAAAATAAAAGATGTTGAAATGACAACCAAAAATGTAGCAGGAGGAAAACTGCCGGAATGGTTGCGATACAAGAAGGGTATCAAACCGTTAGATACATTTGGCGACGAACTCTGTTTATTCAGGTGTTTAGCCCTATACTCTAACGATAGATTACGCGCAGATAGATCCATGAAAAGCACTGGATCACAAAGAAAAATATTTTAAATTTTGTGGAAAAAATAAACCAGAGGGTTCAATACCATTCGAAGATTTGAAAAAAGTCGAAAAGTGTTTTAAAATAGGAATAGACGCGTACGAGCCGACAGAAGATGGAACATGGTTTTTAAGAAACGTAGCAGCGCATTATGAAGAGATAGGAACAAAAAAGATGACAATAGGGGTATATAATGATCACGCATTTCTTATTACAGATATGGATAAAGCCTGCCAAATTTATTGTTGTGCAGAATGTGACCAAAGGTTCACAAAGGCTTGTAACCTTCTCCGCCACGCAAACACCTGTAGTAAAGGAATAACCAAAATTATTTGTGAAGGAAACAAAATAGATCGACCGATGTCCGCCTTTGAAAAAGCATTTTACCCAAAACCAAAATGTAGTAGAAAATCAATACAATGGATAAATTCTTTTACCGGCCCACACATTCATACTGCCGTTTGTGGACATGGAGGGGAAAGAGTAGTTGGAACAACCCCGGTTGATGGATTTTGCAGAGAAACAAATACAATATACCAGTTTCACGGATGTTACTGGCACGGTTGCCCTAAACACTGTAGAGATAAGGAGAGGGTTGAAAAAGAATACGAAAAAACTTTAAAAACCGACGAAAAACTCAGAAAGCGGTTTAATTTGAAGGTTATTTGGGAACACGACTATAAAGCACCAGAAGCCAAGGAGTTTCCCACCCCACCTACGGTTATTTACCCATATCAGATAGTATACGATTTTGAGTCATATTTAGATAAATCCGGAGAAACCAATCCACATATGGATTTAGAGATTTTAAACACCCACGTTCCAATCAGTGTGAGTATTGGTGATACACTTTCTAACAGAATAACACACATATGTGAAAAAGATCCGGCCAAATTGGTTAATTTGTTTTATGAAGATTTAGAAAAAAGAGCGGAAGAAATTGGTGAAACGGTGGGTAACAACCCTATATATGGGTATCCGCCAGATTTTGATGATCTTTCATACAAACAACAAAGAGAGGTTACAAGATGGATCACCCAAGTTCCGGTTCTCGGATTCAACTCAAGCAAATACGATCTAAACCTAATAAAAAATCAGTTGGAAGAAATATTAGCGGATAAAACAAAGAAAGTTCTAGTGGGTAAAAAAGCAAATCAAACATTATTTATATTCATGCCCAAGCTTCGTTTTCTAGATGTAAAATTATATATTTCCCCGGGAGTTGATTACGCTAGATGGGTTCACGCGTATGGATGTAAAGAAGAAAAATCTTTCTTTCCATACGAATGGTTCGACACACCAGATAAATTATCATACGAGGGTTTACCTGAATTTAAATTCTGGACGAATAAACTTGCCCCAACAAAAACCATCACTGAGAAGGAGCTAGAAGAGTGCAACGTAATTTTCAAGAAGCGCGGAATGAAAACTTTTAAAGACTGGTTAAAATATTATAACGACTTGGACGTAGGCCCTTTTCTGGAAGCGGCAAGAAAAATGTCTCAATTTTATGAAACAAAAGGTATAGACATGTTCAAAGATGCCGTTACCCTTCCCGGTGTAGCTTTTCAATACATTCTTCGAGGAACTATAAAAAAACTACGTAAAACCATATACTACCAAAGAGAATAAAATAACGGACGCGATCTGCCCACCGTTGTTTGCACCAACTGAAGAAGTATACGAAATGATGAAACAAGCGCTCGTTGGTGGACCATCAATTGTATTTTCAAGATTAATGGCAGGAGGTGTTTCTAGGATTAGATCAAACCCAGACGGAAATGGAAAAATATGTGAATCTGTATTAGGATTTGATGCAAACGCTTTGTATTTATCCACACTTGCAAAAACAATGCCATGTGGAGAGGGAAGGGTTATAAAATCAGAACACCCATTTTCGAACAAAAGGATTACAAATTTTACGAGACAGGTTATGACGGATAAGTGGTTTGGGTTTGCCGAAGTGGATATAGTGGTTCCCCCCAACTTAAAACAAAAGTTTTCGGAAATGTCACCAATATTCATAAATAGGACTGTGGAGGAAAGTGAAGTTCCACAACATATGTTAGATTATTTGAAAGATACAGGTCGCTGTAGAGGAGACGGAAAGAAGCTGGTTGGTGCAATGTCCGCTAAAAAAGTTTTATTATTTACCCCACTTTTAAAATGGTATTTAACCCATGGGTTGAAAATAGTTGCCATACACACCCTAATAAACTACAATCCCGGAAAACCTTTTGAGTGGTTTGCAAAAGAAGTTACAGCCGCAAGACGAACAGGCGATGTTGACAGCTCCAAAGCCCCAATTGCAGATATTATGAAATTATTAGGAAATTCTTGCTGCGGGAAAATGATAGAATCACCCGAAACACACCTAAACACAACATATACAAAAGACGAAAAATGTGTGGATGCGGCACTACGATCTGCATATTTTAGTGATTTAGAAGAAATTGGAGATGCGTACGAAATATCCTCCAGGCGCTCAACCTCCCTGATGAATCGCCCATTTCACTGCGGAATTGCTGTATATCAATACGCAAAACTAAGAATGTTACAATTTTATTATGACTTTCTCGATAAATACATTGATCGAGCGGATTTTGAACTGATTCAAATGGATACAGATAGTTTATATATGGGTGTCAGTGGACCTCTGGACAGCATAATAAAACCGGAAATGCGCGAAGATTTTAACGAACATAAAAAAGAATGGTTGGCGTGGGATAAATGGAGCAATAGAGAGCCTGGACTTTTCAAACTAGAATATCAAGGTGATCGTGCTATAGCCCTGTCCAGTAAGTGTTATATTGTTCAGAAAAAAGAGAGAGAAGAAGTCAAACATTCAGCAAAAGGACTTTCTGCAAGACAGAATAATCTTACCTGGGAAAGATTCTACGCCACACTGAATCACGATGGGATAGATAGGGGTATGAATAGAGGATTCAGAATGAAAAACGGAACCATGAAAACCTACACGCAGAAAAAATTAGGACTTTCTGCATATTACGATAAACGAAGAGTTTTATCTGACGGAATACACACAGACCCCTTATAAATACTCCTTTTAAAAAAACATATTTTATATTAAAAAAAGAAAACCCTTATTAACAAGTTACAGCTATTAATTTACTCTTTCTCGGTCTTCCAACTGGGTTTTTAACCGGGCTTTTTAGATTACTATTTTTCAAGTTTTCATCTTTTTTCAAACACTCCAAACTTTCAACTCTATTGATAAATTTTTTCATGTTTGTTACCGAATCCCATATTTCCTTTTGACGTTTTACACAAATGTGATATTTTTTTCTAGTTTGTTGTGCACTAACAATATATCGCGCTAGAATAATATTTCCTAAATCTTCATCCGAAAGTTTAGTCTTTGTCATAATTGGTTAAGAAAAACTAAATTTTCTTATAATTATATATGTACGCGTAGTTTTTGTTTAACAGAAAATTAAAATACAAATACCCGCCCAGTTTTTGTTATATTAGTTAGAATCAGTTAGAATCAGTTAGGTTTCAGTTAGAATCAGTTAGGTTTCAGTTAGAATCAGTTAGGTTTCAGTTAGAATCAGTTAGCAATTTCTTTGAAATTAGTTATAATCAGTTAGCAATTTCTTTGAAATTAGTTAGAATCAGTAGCAAACAATTTCTTTGAAATTAGTTAAAACATGGTAGTTGAAAACAGTACAGATTTGCCACGGATTTTATCAGGGAATTATACTTTTTTCTATTTTATTATATTTTATTTTTTTAAATTTTTTACGTTTTTTAACTACCCCACCGCTTGACAGCTTTTTTGCATTCGTTATCCACGTAATCGTTTCCAAATCAGCGGAATCCCACAGCTTATTAAGACGCGCACTACCGATTCGATACTTCTTTTTGAGCTGATCCGCGGTTACCTTTCCGCGGGATAAAACGATTTCCTCAACACTTTTGTTAGATAAGTATGACTTCGGCATAGTTATAATAAGGTGTATAAAATATGCTCAAAATGCTTAAAATATTTAGCTAAAAATCAAAATCAGACCAACCTAAATCTATACGCTCTTGGGCGTACGCTTCATCAAACCCCGAATCAATATATTGTTGAACCAATGTTTCATAATTCCCCTGAATTGACCAACCGCGTTCTTCTTCTTTTTTTGGAATAATGTTTTCATCTTTAATTTTTTCTGATAATTCACCAACTCGTTTTTGTTGTTCTGGATTTATCTTTTCACTAGTTAAACACAACTTTGACATAGTTTATAATAGGTGCATAAAACATGTTCAAAACGACAAATATTTGAAAAACCATATTATAATAATAAAATGGATAAAGTAATTACATGGGAAATAGAGTTTTATAAGGGTCTTGTTAACAACTATTACCATTATTATCAAATGAAATCATTAGGTAAAATAGAGTACATGAAATATCAGCGCAACCTATTACGCACCGATAAAAGAGTTGCATTTTCAATATTATATCGAAAATTATGCAGGTTTTATAAGAAACAAATTAGAGAAATGAAGGGTTTAATCAGGATTGATAAAGAATTAGTTGAAGAGAATGCAGCTAATTTTATAAAACTGTTTCAAATCAACGATTCATTTGCGGATATGGCTTTCTACGAAGAAACGGAAGAAATTAGCTTTTTATTTGAAACAATTATAATTAAGAACTACTAAGTATTTCCCGAGTAATACCGACCAATTATGAATAAATGTTGAGTAATTACTAACTAATGCTGAGCAACTGATGAGCAAACAATGCTCATAATGTCCATAATGCCCAGAATTATGAACAAATATTTAAATGGCTTATAAATTAGTGAAAAAACACGCCTTTTGTACCAGTATATATAGTTATAAAAAAACGTACCAATAGATTACTTTAATTTGTATGGCGTATTTTTTCACTAATTTATAAGCCATTTAAATATTTGTTCATAATTCTGGGCATTATGGACATTATGAGCATTGTTTGCTCATCAGTTGCTCAGCATTAGTTAGTAATTACTCAACATTTATTCATAAGAAAGAAAAGAACGCGGATTGGTCAATTTCAGGGGAATTATGAAACATTGGTTCAACAATATATTGATTCGGGGTTTGATGAAGCGTACACCCAAGAGCGTATAGATTTAGGTTGGTCTGATTTTGATTTTTAGCTAAATATTTTAAGCATTTTGAGCATATTTTATACACCTTATTATAACTATGCCGAAGTCATACTTATCTAACAAAAGTGTTGAGGAAATCGTTTTATCCCGCGGAAAGGTAACCGCGGATCAGCTTAAAAAGAAGTATCGAATCGGTAGTGTGCGTCTTAATAAGCTGTGGGATTCCGCTGATTTGGAAACGATTACGTGGATAACGAATGCAAAAAAGCTGTCAAGCGGTGGGGTAGTTAAAAAACGTAAAAAAATAAAAAAAATAAAATATAATAAAATAGAAAAAAGTATAATTCCCTGATAAAATCCGTGGCAAATCTGTACTGTTTTCAACTACCATGTTTTAACTAATTTCAAAGAAATTGCTAACTGATTCTAACTAATTTCAAAGAAATTGCTAACTGATTATAACTAATTTCAAAGAAATTGCTAACTGATTCTAACTGAAACCTAACTGATTCTAACTGAAACCTAACTGATTCTAACTGAAACCTAACTGATTCTAACTGATTCTAACTAATATTAACAAAACTGGGCGGGATTTGTATTTTATTTTCTGTTAAACAAAAACTACGCGTACATATATAATTATAAGAAAATTTAGTTTTTCTTAACCAATTATGACAAAGACTAAACTTTCGGATGAAGATTTAGGAAATATTATTCTAGCGCGATATATTGTTAGTGCACAACAAACTAGAAAAAAATATCACATTTGTGTAAAACGTCAAAAGGAAATATGGGATTCGGTAACAAACATGAAAAAATTTATCAATAGAGTTGAAAGTTTGGAGTGTTTTGAAAAAGATGAAAACTTGAAAAATAGTAATCTCAAAAAGCCCGGTTAAAAACCCAGTTGGAAGACCGAGAAAGAGTAAATTAATAGCTGTAACTTGTTAATAAGGGTTTTCTTTTTTTAATATAAAATATGGTTTTTTAAAAGGAGTATTTATAAGGGGTCTGTGTGTATTCCGTCAGATAAAACTCTTCGTTTATCGTAATATGCAGAAAGTCCTAATTTTTTTCTGCGTGTAGGTTTTCATGGTTCCGTTTTTCATTCTGAATCCTCTATTCATACCCCTATCTATCCCATCGTGATTCAGTGCGGCGTAGAATCTTTCCCAGGTAAGATTATTCTGTCTTGCAGAAAGTCCTTTTGCTGAATGTTTGACTTCTTCTCTCTCTTTTTTCTGAACAATATAACACTTACTGGACAGGGCTATAGCACGATCACCTTGATATTCTAGTTTGAAAGTCCAGGCTCTCTATTGCTCCATTTCCCATTCTTTATCCCACGCCAACCATTCTTTTTTATGTTCGTTAAAATCAATCTTCGCGCATTTCCGGTTTTATTATGCTGTCCAGAGGGGTCACTGACACCCATATATAAACTATCTGTATCCATTTGAATCAGTTCAAAATCCGCTCGATCAATGTATTTATCGAGAAAGTCATAATAAAATTGTAACATTCTTAGTTTTGCGTATTGATATACAGCAATTCCGCAGTGAAATGGGCGATTCATCAGGGAGGTTGAGCGCCTGGAGGATATTCCGTACGCATCTCCAATTTCTTCTAAATCACTAAAATATGCAGATTGTAGTGCCGCATCCACACATTTTTCGTCTTTTGTATATGTTGTGTTTAGGTGTGTTTCGGGTGATTCTATCATTTTCCCGCAGCAAGAATTTCCTAATAATTTCATAATATCTGCAATTGGGGCTTTGGAGCTGTCAACATCGCCTGTTCGTCTTGCGGCTGTAACTTCTTTTGCAAACCACTCAAAAGGTTTTCCGGGATTGTAGTTTATTAGGGTGTGTATGGCAACTATTTTCTTTTCAACCCATGGGTTAAATACCATTTTAAAAGTGGGGTAAATAATAAAACTTTTTTAGCGGACATTGCACCAACCAGCTTCTTTCCGTCTCCTCTACAGCGACCTGTATCTTTCAAATAATCTAACATATGTTGTGGAACTTCACTTTCCTCCACAGTCCTATTTATGAATATTGGTGACATTTCCGAAAACTTTTGTTTTAAGTTGGGGGGAACCACTATACCACTTCGGCAAACCCAAACCACTTATCCGTCATAACCTGTCTCGTAAAATTTGTAATCCTTTTGTTCGAAAATGGGTGTTCTGATTTTATAACCCTTCCCTCTCCACATGGCATTGTTTTTGCAAGTGTGGATAAATACAAAGCGTTTGCATCAAATCCTAATACAGATTCACATATTTTTCCATTTCCGTCTGGGTTTGATCTAATCCTAGAAACACCTCCTGCCATTAATCTTGAAAATACAATTGATGGTCCACCAACGAGCGCTTGTTTCATCATTTCGTATACTTCTTCAGTTGGTGCAAACAACGGTGGGCAGATCGCGTCCGTTATTTTATTCTCTTTGGTAGTATATGGTTTTACGTAGTTTTTTATAGTTCCTCGAAGAATGTATTGAAAAGCTACACCGGGAAGGGTAACGGCATCTTTGAACATGTCTATACCTTTTGTTTCATAAAATTGAGACATTTTTCTTGCCGCTTCTAGAAAAGGGCCTACGTCCAAGTCGTTATAATATTTTAACCAGTCTTTAAAAGTTTTCATTCCGCGCTTCTTGAAAATTACGTTGCACTCTTCTAGCTCCTTCTCAGTGATGGTTTTTGTTGGGGCAAGTTTATTCGTCCAGAATTTAAATTCAGGTAAACCCTCGTATGATAATGTATCTGGTGTGTCGAACCATTCGTATGGAAAGAAATATTTTTCTTCTTTACATCCATACGCGTGAACCCATCTAGCGTAATCAACTCCCGGGGAAATATATAATTTTACATCTAGAAAACGAAGCTTGGGCATGAATATAAATAATGTTTGATTTGCTTTTTTACCCACTAGAACTTTCTTTGTTTTATCCGCTAATATTTCTACCAACTGATTTTTTATTAGGTTTAGATCGTATTTGCTTGAGTTGAATCCGAGAACCGGAACTTGGGTGATCCATCTTGTAACCTCTCTTTGTTGTTTGTATGAAAGATCATCAAAATCTGGCGGATACCCATATATAGGGTTGTTACCCACCGTTTCACCAATTTCTTCCGCTCTTTTTTCTAAATCTTCATAAAACAAATTAACCAATTTGGCCGGATCTTTTTCACATATGTGTGTTATTCTGTTAGAAAGTGTATCACCAATACTCACACTGATTGGAACGTGGTGTTTAAAATCTCTAAATCCATATGTGGATTGGTTTCTCCGGATTTATCTAAATATGACTCAAAATCGTATACTATATGATATTGGGTAAATAACCGTAGGTGGGGTGGGAAACTCCTTGGCTTCTGGTGCTTTATAGTCGTGTTCCCAAATAACCTTCAAATTAAACCGCTTTCTGAGTTTTTCGTCGGTTTTTAAAGTTTTTTCGTATTCTTTTTCAACCCTCTCCTTATCTCTACAGTGTTTAGGGCAACCGTGCCAGTAACATCCGTGAAACTGGTATATTGTATTTGTTTCTCTGCAAAATCCATCAACCGGGGTTGTTCCAACTACTCTTTCCCCTCCATGTCCACAAACGGCAGTATGAATGTGTGGGCCGGTAAAAGAATTTATCCATTGTATTGATTTTCTACTAAATTTTAGTTTTGGGTAAAATGCTTTTTCAAAGGCGGACATCGGTCGATCTATTTTGTTTCCTTCACAAATAATTTTGGTTATTCCTTTACTACAGGTGTTTGCGTGGCGGAGAAGGTTACAAGCCTTTGTGAACCTTTGGTCACATTCTGCACAACAATAAATTTGGCAGGCTTTATCCATATCTGTAATAAGAAATGCGTGATCATTATATACCCCTATTGTCATCTTTTTTGTTCCTATCTCTTCATAATGCGCTGCTACGTTTCTTAAAAACCATGTTCCATCTTCTGTCGGCTCGTACGCGTCTATTCCTATTTTAAAACACTTTTCGACTTTTTTCAAATCTTCGAATGGTATTGAACCCTCTGGTTTATTTTTTCCACAAAATTTAAAATATTTTTCTTTGTGATCCAGTGTGCTTTTCATGGATCTATCTGCGCGTAATCTATCGTTAGAGTATAGGGCTAAACACCTGAATAAACAGAGTTCGTCGCCAAATGTATCTAACGGTTTGATACCCTTCTTGTATCGCAACCATTCCGGCAGTTTTCCTCCTGCTACATTTTTGGTTGTCATTTCAACATCTTTTATTTTTGTGGAATATATTATTTTTATAGATGTACTACCCCATCTAACAAATGTCCACTTTGTGTTCGGACGACTTATTTTATCTATGTTTAATCGTTCTTCTTCTTGTATGAATAACCAGTCTTTAACCTCATCGTATCGTCTAAACCAGCGACTTCCTTGAAAGTTTTTGTAAAAATTTAGTTTTTTCGGTCTTCCCTTGGAATCTTTTTCCTCTATGTGTCTCAATGTATAATGAAAGGAGTATCTGAGATAAAAACTCCCGTGCAACAGAGGTTCTAACTCTTTCATCCACCCGTTTGTATTATTTTTTTGAAGTCGTCTACCTAGCGATATTGTGGTGGTTCTGCGCCCTTTTTCTATCTTTTTTTCGTGGTGTTTGTAGTCTTCTAAAATTTCCTCTCCTTCGAGTATTATTTTTTTAAGTAATTCGGTTTTCGGTGTTCTCTTTTCTGGTTTTGTAATAATATTTCTACTTTTAATGCTCATTTTAGCCTCATCAGCGAGCCGTTGAGATAATTTGTTTATAAATTCTTCTGATTTGTTTTCTATCCCTTTGAGAGCGCCCTTTTTGAATGCCCTCGTAAAAAGTTTCATATATTCTTGATTTTTTTCTTCATTAATTAGACTGGTAAGTCCCCTTTCTCTTAATCTGAGTGAAAATACTACCCCCATTTCCGTCAACTCCTTTCTGAGTTGTATGATTTTATTTTCACCCTGACTATCTCCACCAATCTGTGTGTGGGGTACTGCAGGGATTTTTGTAACTGTTGACATTTTTCTCTTTTCAGATAACATTTTATATATTGATATATATTAATTATTATATTTTTCTCTTTAATAGAAAAATAATTAAATAATTATTGTTTTCGTACAACACCGGTGGGAGCTATTTTCTTATATTCATATATTTTCAAATATTTTATGTCGTTGGTTTGAGCTTTTCTTCTTATAATGCTCAGGATAGTAACGGTAATGAACTGACTCCCTCTATACTACTAAAGCAAATGGCGTTATGTTGGTCTCAAGGGAGGTAATCATCGTATTTTATACAGTATTACTGCGCCGTTCATATATATGGCTGTGGCTGGAGAAATGCGACCAGTGTAGACCCAGATCAGCCTGTGCAATCGCATTGGCAGTCTGATCAGGATCTGCACTGTTTGCCATTCCATCATTGAAACGTCATGCTTATAATAAGGAATATAGATGATATCGTTATCAGGATACATAAGTGTGCCATTTTGCGATCAGTGTAGGTCCAGAACAGACTGCGCATCCACACAGTCGGATCAGGATCTGCACTATTCGCTATTCCACCAATGAAACACCTTGCATGCTTCTAACAACCAATATAGCTCATTGGTAGACTACAGGCAGGGACGGATCCAGGACATCAGGTTAGGAGTGGGGGTGTGGGAGTGGGTGGACTTCTCGGGAGACTGCTAGGTGGGTCCAGCGGTATGCCCTCCGGGACGGGTTTTCCCACACCTGAATCCACCCTTGAAAGGAGTTTGATATTTACTCAGGAGCTACAATGGTCATAACTCCCATACGCCCCATCACAGTCACATCACATATCCAGTCACAGCCACAACTAACAAAGTAAATGGTGTTCTGTTGACCTCAAGGGAAGTAATTCTTCTATTTTATACGTATTACCGCGCCGACCAAACATAGCAGCAACGACGAACTCCGAAACACGCCGATTGCCCATGCATCATCCCTGAATATCTGACATGGACTGTCCCATGATGCGATGCCTGGTGTATATGATAGGAATGGCCATTAATCAGAAAATGGGTACAAATTTTTTTTTTTAACAATTTCACCTCTAAATAACTGGAATGGATTTTGATACTGTATGTTAATTTTCCGACTAATCATATCGTTACAAAATAATTTTCAGACTAGTTTTACTATATAATTTAACCGAATCCCATCCAATAAGGCCAGTCTCGCCTACTTTCACTATTCGTATGCATGCTGTGGGACCTACTTGTACATGACCTGCAGCGAGTCTGTACTGGTTATGCATAAATTAAACAATAGGTTCACTTACGCCTAAGAAAGAAAAATCCAACCTCGTCATGTCCGCCAATATTGTTTACATTTTTTGGCCACGGAAACTCTGTTAACATCACGTGAGCAACAGGTTCAGTGTTTTCTTTGAAATGCTACAGGCAAACTGTGTATGTGACCTCAAAACACCCGCACTAGTTTTGTTTATACCGGACTACTCTTGCATAACCCCTTTGGCGATTTTGTATCGTTTGGTATTCTCTAACATTAATGAAAAGGGGTGGTTTTTAGCCGTTTTTTTTTTAAATCCCGGCTATTGGATTGGCAAAAAACAGGCGGTTACTGTACCACCTAGAACCACTATCCTTGCACAACTTCATAACCAATGGGTGCCCATCACGTACCACTATCCAACATGTGAACGCTTTTTGACATTGACCTATTTTTTTACGCGTAATCGACTTAGCCATTTTCAATGTTAGGTTTTCGTGTTTATGTCGATTTCTCTGTTACGGTACCACCTAGAACCACCATACTTGCACAACTTCATAATCAACGGGTGCCCACCACTATCCAACATGTGGCATTTGTTTACCTTGACCTATTTTTTCTGCATAATCGACTTAGCAATTTTCAACATTAAGTTGTTTGGCTTCTTTTGCCATCGTAGGCCACTGACAGTTGTCACTTTCAATCGTGGTCATACTAACATTAATAGCATATTATATATTATCCGATTGTCTATGCCTTGAAGAAAACACGGCCTACGTGTATTTGCCTCATATCTTGTTTTTCTTGAAAATAGGAAAATTACTTTCAAAAAGTGCAGATCTGATGAGACGGCTCGTGACGAGCCGGCTCATCTGGATCTACACTGTTTGCCAACACCTCTATAGAGGTATTTTGTGTTGAAAATGTTACTTTATGAAGGGGCCAGTGGAAGAAGGGGCTAAGTTATAGACTTAGCCCCATTCCCCCACTTACACGTTCATAGCTGACGTATCCTGACAAATGATGTCTGGATATACAGCGATTGCAAACATTGGATATATGTATATATATTGATACGTGTGTGATTGAACGGTGAAGGCATAAGTTAGCACGCACATAATCGTTGTACCACGGAGTGACATGCTCATTTGTTATCTTGACCAGTGTAGTCCTGTCAATTTCACGTATACAGTAGGCAAACATTCTAACATTTTCACTATAAGCATACCCAATGTGTCATGGAAAAACTGGCAATCGTTGTTTGTGTGTGGACTTTTATCGGACCACGTGGGCGCAACACTATTTGGTTACGGACGTTGCGCATATACACAATTGGTGTTTTCCCGTGACGTGTCGCATACCTATGTTTAATAATAGCATTGTTTCATGCTGTTTGTCTATCGGTTCTGTTGACAATAATAATGAAAATCGACACTTTGTATACAGGTTACCAACTTAATCCATTACACTACTTTTGTCCCTCCGATACACAGGCGATCTGAGCCACTGAGTCCATTATTGTGCGAATACTTTAAGCGATCAATAGTCATTTCTTACCTTTGTCTCACGATCCCACGTGACCGTACATGTTCGGGCTGAATGTGACGTCATGCTATAACGGTAATGGCTTAACATACCTTCCTCTACTGGAGTTATTGGTTCAGTTTTATCAGTAAGAAATAACTAGGTAGATATTAGTGAAACCTGGTGGTATAAACATTTGAATATTGGGACGCTCTTGTTCGAATAGATTTCCTTCCGGATTATCAACAGGCTTAGTTATCAAACAAAAACACAGGTATGTAGAATCATCCGATGCTACCTGTATGAGGTAGATGAGAGTAATTATACTGCTTATAACTTTCACCAATTAAAATTTGGAACGTGATATATACATACTGTACAAACAATTCTGAAATATTCGCTACAACATAATTATGAGACAAGCATTTTGGTTTTGTACGTAGGAAGGTGTGCGGTTTTTCATGAAAAATATTGACAGAATCGGAGAGATTTTTTTAATATGACATCTAAAGTTTACACAATTTTCATAGCAGATGCGTAATACGATTCCGCATGTGCTCTGAATATTTCGACGTACTTTACGCTAACTATCGTAAATGTTCTAATAAGTTTTCGTGAGATATCGCACATCTTGTTACTGTACAAAATCACAAGGCTTGTATGATACAGGAGGATATTTGGTGAACCAGTAAGGCACATGAATGGCTGTATGTTTTAAGTAACCCTTTCAACCCTAAGCAACTGGAATGGATTTTATATGCTAATCTTGCAACCAAACCAATCGTCACAAAATGATTTTCAGACTAGTCCATTTATGAAAATGGGGTA
The DNA here is from genome assembly GCA_029237695.1 of Conchocele bisecta. Taxonomy (NCBI): domain Eukaryota; kingdom Metazoa; phylum Mollusca; class Bivalvia; order Lucinida; family Thyasiridae; genus Conchocele; species Conchocele bisecta. The sequence continues at coordinate 26,743,852 of CM055268.1, read as the reverse complement.
TATTTTGTTCTCAAAAATATGAAAATTACTTTCAAAAAGTGCAGAGCCGGCTCATCTGGATCTGCACTGTTTGCATAAACCGCTATAGCGGGCTTTCGAGTTGAAAGGGTTAATAGTCAAATAAACATTTACGCGAATATGTACATATCGTTTCCGAAATCTTTATTTCCTTGTTTACTTCCATTATTTATTACAATAGCATGGTATGGCTTATTAGTAGATGTCATTAAGGATTACAGATTTATATGCCATACACAATAGCGTTACATTCATTCATTCGGCTTATATTTAAGGGTGGGACACCTTCCATACCCGGGTATAGCGTTACATACTATACTGCATAATATATAGTAGAGCATTATGTGTCAAGAATATGACACTATAAGATGTCTGTATATGTGGTTTTGACTGGAGAAAATGGGGCTTATCGGTTTTGTGACCCGTGTAGATCCAGATTAGCCTGTGCGTTCGCACAGTCTGATCAGGATCTGCACTATTCGCCATATCATCAATGAAACGCCGTATATCGCAGAATCATGCGTATAACACAAATGCACACTGTCGATCGTAATCAGGCTACTGGAGCATGCTATTTGATCAGGAGCCACACTGGTCACAAAGCACACAAGGGTTAGCCCCTTTTCTCTAGTCATAGCCACATATACTGATAGTGCTATCAGACAAAACAATGCGTGCAAATCAGTTAACAAAGATGCCGGATGAGTGGAGCCGATGTGGGAGTGTTGTGGATGGGGTTGATCCGGTATTGGGCAAGCTCTTAACCCTTACTACGCTGAATTAAATTTTGTCGCCGGCTGGAAATGTTTTATTTTCAATATTTTTCGATAAAAACCTGTTTTGACAACGCATGAGAATCGTCTCCACTGGAGACGATTCTCATGTGCTGCCAAAATATGTTTTTTGTTAAGAATTAAGGCAAAAATCAAAAACAGCAGACGACAATTTTCGTCTCACGCGTAGCGAGGGTTAATTTACTTACAGTTCGCCCTACTTTCTAAGCCAATCGCTGGGCAGCGTTGTGCTCCACTTATTTCACAAGTGGCAACGTTCATTCATTCAGCTCATATTTAAGGGTGGGAATTGGCTCGGACACCTTCCATACCCGGTGGCAACGTTTAACCCCAATAAGTTTATATATTACCCGATTTAATGATTAACTGTTCGACATGAAATGGAAAATCAATACTGCGTTGTACACATGGCTGAACTATGAGTATATTATTGTTCACATATTGGACTTTTAAGGAATTAAATGCAAGGGGAGCGCTAGCGACCGTAGCATTTAGTTCCTGAAAAATCCAATAACAAGAAGTTATACGTATAGCAACACTTGATTTCGAAGAGGATAGATTGGCGCAGAGTGCGTTACACATGTACATGTATATTTATTTCACAATCAGGGGCCCGTTTCACTAAACTTCGTACGACTAAAATCTTCGTAAGTGCAAATTTAGGATCGTCTGGAAATTTCAATTGATGGATTTACATTTATTGAGCATAGGCTGCATATGCAGCCTATGCTCAATAAATGTAAATACAATCATTGTTTACAAGAAAACATTGTTAATGTGAAATTCACAGACTATTATTGCACTTACGTACATTATAGTCGTAAGAAGTTTAGTGAAACAGCCCCCAATATCGCCTAATATCGTACCCTGGCACTTATATAGGTTGTCACAGAGTTTCTGATAGGCGGCTGTGTTATTAAGACCCAGTTGGCGGGTAAATGAATAAATACTTGAAATTTTGATTAAAATCAAACACATTTCTTTTTGTCGCGCGCGCTTGTGGACAACGCGATATAGTCGGCTCATTTGCGTCCGTACGTCCGTACGTACGTCCGAGTTAAAGTTTTGTTATTAAAGTGTTTCGTTAAACAATCAAAGCCTCGGCATATTGTCATTCTATGCACCATCCGTGAGGACCATGTACCAAGGCAAATGTCAAGGTCAAATTACTTTGAACTTTACCTTAAAGTTTGTTTTGGATTTAGGTTAAGGTTTTTAAGAACACTATATCTCTGAAACCGCTTCGCCAATTCATTCGAAACTTCACATGTGTATTTATCATCATCCATATTCTCATTATATGACCAACCCGTGCGGCACCTGCCCAATGGCAAGGTCAAATTACTTTTAAGTTTACCTTAAAGTTTGTATGATGTTTTTTAAATAATGTATGTGTATAATAAAGTATGTGTACGGGTTAAAGCTTGTTTGCATTAAATGTTTTTTTAGTACAATCAAATGTCTCGGTGGGCGCGACATGTGGGTCACGGCCATCTAGTTTCGTATTGACACATTAAAAACAGCATCGTATATCACGTCGCTGAAATATAATCCGGTGCTAACCAATTTTATTAGCGAAAAAGGTATTTCCTTTCCGACGCTCGGCAACAATTTTACATTATAAAATGCGCGCGCATACACATACATATACATGTATATACTTGAGCAAATATGTCTTTCCTTCCATTCAGCAAATTAGCCGCGTACCCACTCACGGAAAGATGGGTAAATAACAAGTGTTGCAACTTAAATAGATTCTCAGTCTCCACGGGGTGACAATCTACTGGAAAAAGCACGTACAATGAAACCTCTCCCAGGGTGTCCGGCCTAGAGAGGTTCCACTGTCAATCAGGCATAAGACCACTCCAAGACATGTGTTCATACTTTGCGATCACGAACAGACATTACCAACGGAGGTAAATAACAAAGCAACCAAAAACAAATACAAAAAAGGCGATTTACAGTATGTCCGGTTTAGAGAGGTTCCACTGTATATAAAGCGCCTGTTCACGAATACACAGCCATCGAAATAACGAAATAACAATTCGTTCCCTCAATTTAATAATTCGTTCCCACGAATTAACAATTCGTTCCCTTGAATTAACAATTCGTTCCCTCAATTTAACAATTTGTTCCCACGAAATAGCAATTCGTTCCCACGGGAACGAATTGTTAATTAATTCGAGGAAACGAATTGTCATTTCGTTGGAAAGAATTGTTAATTCGAGGGAACGAATTGTTATATCGTGGGAACGAATTGTTAATTCGAGGGAACCAATTGTTAATTCGAGGGATTAATTCGAGGGAACGCATTATTATATCTTGGGAACGAATTGTTAATTCTAGGGAACGAATTGTTAAACTGAGGGAACGAATTGTCATTTCGTGGGAACGAATTGTTAATTCGAGGGAACTAATTGTTATATCGTGGGAACGAATTGTTAATTCGAGGGAACGAATTGTTAAATTGAGGGAACGAATTGTTATTTCGTGGGAACGAATTCATAAAAAGAAATCCAATGTCCCCTGCGAGGCTCCGTAGTATTCCATTACCCGCTCGTTGCCGTCTTTATGTCACGGCACTATTACGCTCGGATCGCCTGTTACATTGTTTATTTACCTGTTACATTGTTGCAATGGGTTGTCACATTTGTCATGTCTTTGTAAACGCATGTGCTAACAATATCGTGTTATACATCGCATAAGAAACGCTCTGGAATACATATCTTATAATATGGGTTTAGGACTCTCGAAATGGACTTATGATATGTGATTTGTGATCAGTGTAGATCACGGTATGCACTGATCGCTAGCTAATGAAGCACCCGTCTTTAGAGAGGTTCCACTAATTTTAGAATATAAACACTCCCACTACATAATTTCCCCTCGCCGATAGGCAAGAGGGGATATAGCGTTAGTCCATATAGCGTTAGTCCATATAGCGTAGCGTTAGTCCATATAGCGTTAGGTTAGTCCATATAGCGTTAGTCCATATAGCGTAGCGTAGCGTTAGTCCATATAGCGTTAGTCCATCTACGTACGTACGTTCATGTATATAGCGTTAGTCCATCTACGTACGTACGTTCATGTATATAGCGTTAGTCCATCTACGTACGTATGTGCATACGTATGTTAGTAACACCTTTCATTTTTCAATAACTCGCGAACAGCCTCACCGATTTTGATAATATTTGGGCACAATGGTGCCTTGTATTGCATACGACCCACGTCCGACCGCCTAGGTCAAGGCCATTGAAGACTTATGTTCACCTTGTTTGTAAGGCAATAATGTTTAAAAAAAAAGCAGCGAGGGGATTAGCCTCGTAATAGCGATACCCTTGTTATATATTTGCTTTACAATCATGAGCCGGCATTAACTGATTATCGTCAAAGATAACCCATTCAACCATGTACGTACCATAAGGCAAGCATTTGCAAACGCTGTAGATCCAGATGAGCCGGCTTGTAACAAGCCGTCTCATCCGGATCTACAGTGTTTGTCAGCATATTACAGATATTTTATATAAATGGAATAGTCCAGAAATGAACATGCAACTATCAATTTCGTAAATTTATGGGTGAAAGGGTTAACAACTGTTGTTTATGGAGTGTACGATTTCGATCAAAGTGTAACTGTATTAGTAAGCATTTGCTAGTGTATGTATTAAATGTTAAGGGTATTTTCCTGCATTATTTGCTGACTTACTGACGACAGTCTATAGAGAGTTGTGTGATTAAATCCGGATTTACTGCTAGTTCAAATTAGCTCGTGCTTTGTATGAATGGAATATTTATCTAACACAAACATACCCTGACAATTATTGGTAATACTTATCACGTCAATCGGAGCACAACAATACAAGTGATGTTTCGGGAACCTTCAATGGCGTATTACATGTGGGAATATTTTGTAATCACTATTTGTTGAATAATGTACACGTCAACGGTGTTGATCAGGGTATACGCTGTTTGCAATTACAATAAGGCTTCCGGTCGAGATGAGGTACCTTGCGACTGGGTGGAATTGATAGGCCATGCTAACAGCAATTACAATAGTTGGATATAATGGTTCTGTGGCACATTCACGAAGTACTTCTACCACACAATATTAATATAAATGCAAATATAGTAGTAAATATCGATTGTGGAAAAAAAACTGGCGTTTTCAGTACCAATCCCCATTTATTTTCATACGACTCGTACGTTTAATTCTGTTCAGAAATATGATACAAATATGTAAGTAAATTAATTGTTTACTAGTCAATTTCATCACCTGGGGGCCGTTTCACTAAACTTCTACGACTAAAATGTTCGTAAGTGCAAAATTATGATTATCAGACATGTTACTGTAAGTTATCGGTAGACCTGCCCGACGCTATAGAACATACGATTGCACCGTTCGACTACTGATCAATCTTCAAACAATGATACATTCATACATTTAACAAAATATGATTGCCGGTGTTAAACGCATCTTGCGCAATGTCAATATAATCGTTTATTACATCGACACTGTCCCGCGATCAAACATAAATACTAGTGCCACGTGTGGTGTTAGGTGTGGGGTCTTGTATCGTCCGTCCATTCGTCCGGTGTTAACATTTGCGCTTTAATACTTATGCGCTTTAATCCTTTATGCCCGGTTTTTCGAGAGAGTTGTTCTTGTGCTGTCTTCATTATAATTGAGACCACGTGAACATTATTTTCGGGCATCAAAAACATTTAATATCCCAACGGAAAGGTGTTTTTACACAAATTTAGGCAGATCCGCGCAGTCAGAACATACCAGGGGGCCGTGCTTTGTACGACTAAATATAGGAATGAATGGCATTTTTGTGGAATTTATCGGGGTATAAACTTGGAAAAGTCGCGGGAATACTGGACGAAGGCCAGAAGGCCTCGTCCAGTATTCCCGCGACTTTTCCAAGTTTATATCCTCGATAAATTCCACAAAAAGGCCATTCATTCCTTATAATTCCAGCATTTGAAATAAGTTCATCAAGAAAATGTGTTTATTTTCCGTTTTCTTAAGAATTATTTTAACTGCGCCTCACGGTTATGGAAAGTAGTTTGGCGTGGGAGTTTAATGGGATATATATCTTGGACAGAGACTTGCTACGGGCCAATCAAATGTTAGAGAATTGTGTAAATATTTTTGTCCTGGAATTATATGTTCGTAAGTGCAACATTATGATAGTCTGTGAATTTCACACTAACACTGTTTTCTTATAAACAATTATTGGATTCACATTTTTTGAGCATAGGCTGCAGCCTATATGCAGCCTATGTTCAATAAATTTAAATCCATCAATTGATATTTCCATACGATCCTAAGTTTGCACTTAAAAATATTTTAGTCGTATGAAGTTTAGTGAAACGGCCTCCTGAGTTTTAATGTTTGCAAATCGGCCAGTGAGAACCAGCATTCTTTTCATTTTCTACTTGTTCCCAGCGACGTTCTGTTTTCCACCGTATTCATAGTACATTGGAACCTCTCTGAACCGGACACCAAGAAAACATCTGTGATCTTATTTTTGATAAGTTTCTTGCTCATGTATCTCAGGTGATAAATGTTTGTTCGTGATCGTATAGTACACAACTCTAGCTCAGAATGATCAAATACCTGTAGCCGATTTCATCAAAATTGCAAAGTATACTTTATATCTAGCAAAGTATACTTTGAGGGAGCAATCATTTATTTTTTCTGAAATGCATTATTTCATATAGAACTAACAACTGCATATATTTGATGATTAAAAGTATGCAGAATTATTATACTGAATTTATTACATTATCACAGCCAAATTGGCTGTGATAATGTAATAAATTCAGTATATTAAAAATTAATAAATTACCGGGTGTCCGGTTTAGAGAGGTTTCACTGTAGTTTGTTTTCACTGCTTGTGAAGTGAAACGTCACAAACAAATCCATGCACGTATTGCCTATTGGCGTACATGGTTTTAGAATATGGAGATTACATATCAGAAATGCGATTTTACACGTTTTTAATCGCTTTGAAATAGGAAATTGGTTGTAGTTATAAGAATAAACAACTTTTGAGAAGTAATTGAGCGTTATATTCGCTTTTAAAGTCGGACAATAAAATGAGTGTTCATAAAATACCCGGACTAGTCCTATCGTTTTGTCATCTTCCATCGCATTTCAACAGAATTTGGATATCTTGTAGCTTGTCCAATTGTTTACCATAACGATAAAACTGTCCATGATATATTTATGATGAGTTGTGAATATGAAATCTATGCAGCATGTATCAATCATCGTGTATGTGAATTTTCAAACAGTTAACCCAACACACAAGGATTTTACAGAACTTGTCTGGATGTTGCATGAACACCTCTCGTAAATCAAACATCAAAAATAAATATTTCAGGCAGACAGTACATGTAATTCACAAAAGAGGACAACATGCATATTCACTTATATATAGTATGTACCGTGATATTCATAGGAACTGTACTCGCTATCAATTTGTTACTTGATCTCTTTTATGAAGAAAGATTATTTCGCCAGAGCTGCATGCAATATGTATGCCCTCAAATATAGGCGGTCGGACGTGGGTCGTATGCAAAACAAAGCACCATTGCGCCCAAACACTAGCTCATGTGCAGTTATCTAGCCGGAAGATTCTTGTAAACCCCGTTTCAAATGCATACATGTCCTGATTGTGAAAATCTAGTATGATTATGATACTTGATCTCGGCAGGCATTATCTAACTGAGTCCCCTACTTCATATAGCTCTAGTATCACTACAAACAATACAGTAATCACATTTCCGGCATCCGTGTCGTCAATATGTGACAAAATAATACTAAATTGGACCGCCTGCTGACAAAAACAAACGGTAACTCTTGCAATCTATACTCCCTTACGTAGATTACATTTTTGTCAAAGCCCGGCCTAGTTGCGAACGGTAACGTTCGCATCTAGCCCGGGCTTTGACAAAAATGTAGAAGCTGAACGACTTGCACATTGACACAGATACATATGGTACCACAGTTGAGACATGTTAGTTTTACTTAATTTTTGCCATTTCCCTCCAATAATAATGTACGTTCAAAATCGCAAAGCATCCACTCGTGTCTTGAAGAAGTCATCTGTCTGTTTTACAGTGGAACCTCTCTAAACCGGGCACCCTGGGAACCGCCCAGGGTGTCCGGTTTAGAGAAGTTTCACTGTAGTTATTCTGCTGACGGTATAACTGGCACTGCCATACACACACTTGGAATACTCGGACCTAGGACCCAATACTTGGCTTATTTGGAAAACGTTACCCCACCCACCCATTTCCATACACTATACATTACAGCCTTTTGAAAGGCTGTAAGGTATAGTGTATGGAAATGGGTGGGTGGGGTAACGTTTTCCAAATGAGCCAAGTATTTGATCCTACGCCCGAGTCTTCCACCTGTGGCCATACATGTATCTGAATGGCGCACATCGTAGACGTATTCCCGCAGTGTGAGTTGGCACTACGATTGTCGTGAACGTCGTAACGTCATTGTCAGCCCGTGTCAGAAATTGCAACCAATGTAACGAAATCCAGTCTATGTGTCTTTATTTTAACCCTTACTACGCTGAATTAAATGTCGTCTGCTGGAAATGTTTTATTTTCAATATTTCTCTACAAAAACCTGGTTTTGACAGCACATGAGAATCGTCTCCACTGGGCAATTTCGGTCAACAGCGTAGGAAGGGTTAAGACATTTAACTGTTAGAAAAATACAAATCCTCTACTAGTCCGTCGGTTCTGTGACATATTTCACGTCTTGTCAGGGCCGTTTCATTGATTTGTTCTTGTATTTCGTAATAGATAATCGTGTTTTGTGTTTGTAACTACTCGCATAGCTTCCTTGCACTTACAATTATATAGTTGTTTTGAAAGTTGTTATTCCACGTGTACCATTGTACGATTTGTTGCTGTGTTAATTACTTGTATTTATACTAAGGCTATGACAATTAGTCGACTCCGTAAGAGAACAATCCTTATACTAAGTACGTGTTGTTACTAGTAAGACTTAATCATAAAACACGTTCTGTAATAATCCATATGTGTTGGGTTAACTGTCTGACAATTCACATACATTATGATTGTTACTCGATTTCATATTGTTTACAATAATTAATATATCATGGATATTTTTTATCATAAACACAACGGTACTGTATGTACCTCCGACAGTGTTCCGGCCATGTCATGTACCATTGTGAAACATACAGTGAAACCTCTCTAAACCGTTCACCCTGGGAGTTCCCCAGGGTGTCGGGTTATAGAGGTTCCACTGTAAATCAAGTTTGTGATCACTCTGTCACATAGTTTAGTGCTTTGCAATCACGAAAACACGTTCTAACTAGAGCGACCTTCCAATGAAAATCATTCAAATTAAATCCTCAGATTTTTCTAAGTGTCCGGTTTAGAGAGGATTCAGTGTAGTACCTGGCATACCGGTTATTGACTGCTATGACGCAGTCTGATCACGGTCTGCAATGTTCGCTATTTAGTCCGTAGGTGAATTCACTGGTTAAAACATACAGTTACAGTACAAAGTTTGGAATTTTTTATTATTAATTCTTTCCCACGAAATAACAAGTCGTTCTCCCAATTTAACAATTCGTTCCCTCGTATTAACAATTCGTTCCCACGATATAACAATTCATTCCCACGTTATTTCGTGGGAACGAAACGAATTGTTAAATTGAGGGAACGAATTGCTAATTCGTGGGAACGAATTGTTGACTTGAGGGAACGAATTGTTATTTCGTGGGAACGAATTGTTATTTCGTGGGAACGAATTAATAAAAAGATCGATTCTTCGCAAAAACGACAGAAGTTTGGGCGAAAATACAGAGACCACCAAATGCAGCTTAACAAGACGCGTTTGATGCGCCATATTTCATCAAAATCCGTTACCTAATAAGGACACTATAAAATAATACGTACTTTTAATCGGTACTTGTTGTTGTTGTTAGTACCACGTGATCATACACCTTGCATCTTATAGCACTGGAATAAGCGGACCCCATTGTGAATGGGACACAATACCAAACATACAATCTGCACAACTGTCGACATCACATCGTGCTGAACCACAATGATCGTGAAAATAATACCATCTCTGGAAGAGACTTTATACAGCCACAACACAGCATGAACTTCACTGATGAGTGATTCAAATTACTAGATCCATGAGGATCGCCGAACCCAATCTCATGTGGCCACCGGGTGGTACTAAAAACGTCAGCGTTGGGATTTGAAACTACGTCACGTGACAAACATATTTGGGTTTTTTAAACATCCAACATTTACGCTTGGAAGTGATGTCAAAGATGTGTTTGATTAGTATTTGAATTGACCGGGTTCTTTAGGAAAACACTACATATTGCCTAATGCATCTGCATGTTTACGGAATACTTCTGACACACCGCACATGAATATCTGCTTGATTTAGTGTGGTTAAACCTCCCCCTCCCCTAAGTTACTGACATGGGCTAATTCATGTTAAGTTTGAGACTGTTCCATTATGCAGAAACGAGGGGTGACTTTGTTAAAAGCAAATATCAAACGAGGTGCAGATCTTGATGAGACGGCTCGTTACGAGCCGGCTCATCATGATATACACTGTTTGCAAACATAGAGGTTGTTATCTAGTGTTGAAAGGGTTAAACCAATATGGAATTACCTATGTTCGGTTCCACTCGAGTGATAGGCTGACAGAGTTATTGTACGGCAATTTCCAGGGCGGTGAATAATTAATACCAACCTCGGGTCGGACGTCATAAAAGCTGCATTGAAAAAAGTAGATGACATCTACAAATGCGGTGCTATATACTTGCCATATGGGGCTCATGGGTTATGCGACCAGGGGCCGTTTCACTAAACTTCTTACCACTAAAATGTTCGTAAATGCAAATTTAGAATCGTCTCGAAATTTAAATTGATGGATTTACAATTATTGAGCTCAATAAATGTAAATCCAACAATTGTTTACAAGAAAACATTGTTAAAGTGAAGTTTACAGACTATTATAATTTTGCACTTACGAACATTTTAGTCGTACGAAGTTTAGTGAAACGGCCCCCAGTTGTTTAGCTCCAGGTCTGCATTGTTCACTATTCAGTCAATGAAATACCCGTCATGCTTCTAACAAACGAGATAGATAGTTATCAGGCTACATGCGTGTGTTCTATTTGATCAGGAGTTACATTGGTTACATCTCGAGAGCCCCATTTCTCCGCTCACGGGCACGAATTTGTTGGTGTGGCTGAGATTGTGTTAATGATAATGAATTACAAAAAGTATAATATTGTGGAAGGCGCCAATGTGTATCCTTGCAGTGATTAACCCTTTGAAGCCGAAAGCCCGCTTTAAGGGCGTTTGCAAACAGTGCAGATCCCGATGAACCGGCTCGTAACGAGTCGTCTCATCAGGACCTGCACTGTTTGCAGGTAATTTTCATATTTTCGAGAGCCTGCTTTATGTGTGCCGCCATTTGCAATGATGCTAGAGCAAGCAGAGCTAGCATAATGAAAATTGGGAAACAATTTCACGAATGCACACAGACTCATACAACATGTCGTGTTAGTGCTGGAATATATAGAAAATCCTCAATCCCCTTTTTGCCCGTAGGCGCCAACTGTCCCGTGAGACCTAAGGTTATTAACTGTTGGTGTATACTACTTCACTGGCGTTCATGTTGTCATCGTGTGGGGTGGAGATAGTGCATCCCGTTTTGAGGAAATTTATCATCTTTATTAAATGATTATCGTTTGTTTCACAGTCAAACACAACGTTGTAGTGTCTAGTGGAGTTTACGTGTTGCGGTATATACATGTAGCTAATACAAGGTGCATGATCCACGTGGTTACAACAACAACAACAATGGCTGAAAGTGTTGAAAGTAAGTATTATTTGATATTCTCCTTAATATGCAACGGATTTTGATGAAATATGGTGCAGCAAACGCGTCATCATGAGCTACATTTGATGGTCCCGGGAGTTCGACACATACTTATGTCGTTTTTGGGAAGAGTCGAATTCCGTGTGAGTAGATCAAACAGCTTGATTGGCTGAGCCTGAGCTGTGCTAATAATTACAAATATGGGCAAGATTAGCGCAGGCGGTGGTGTACACCAAACAGGAACAATTGGAAGTCGAGCACAACTACAAGGTACACGGTAACACCGATTTGACGTTGCTACAATTAATATCCACAAATTACGGGTTTTAACGACCTAAACAAAACCGTTAATTGCTTCCGTCAGGCTATATACCGACACACATTATATGTTTCCATAATAAAAATTGGGCCGTCGGCTGAACGCAGTCATTATGACGTTTGTGACTAGCGTAGCTCAACGACCATCTGTGCATCAGCGCATGCGTAGTGTGGTAGGAGGACATGCCAAATAAATCATTCTTCATTCTGCGATGTTTGTCATTCAGTCAGTAAGGTTTTCAGTATGCTGCTGCCAGCCTAATGTTGAGCCATTCATTCGACAACTGTACGATGTGCAATGATCAGCATTGGCGGTACAGTAAATGAATACACATACATTGTACCATGAGGTACATTCTAGGAATGAATGGCCTTTTTGTGGAATGTATCGGGGTATAAACTTGGAAAAGTCTCGTTACGAGCCGGCTCATCTGGATCTACACTTTTTTCCAATACCACTATACAGGTATGTAGTGTTGAAAGGGTTAAATCACCTTTCCTCCCGAACAATTTAGCTACAATAATCCACCTCCGATATATTATCTACGGCTACAATTTCACCCATTAACAAATGTGAGCAACCGAAGTGCATACCCAAACCTGTTGCATGTTGGTAAATATTTAGTCAACTGTATAGTTGTATACCTTTAAACAAATAATCATTGATGTAGAACTAGTAAATTGCACAAAATAATAGAACAGGGAAATCATGTTCCCATGGAAGCCATTTTTTATCTTGTTGTTCAACATTCAACATAACGAAATGAAGCTTTCAAATTAAAAAGATATACATGTAAATGTCGGATAAACACATTGACACGATAAATAACCCGGCCAATTTCTGCATGTTTATGTTCTTTATTAATAATTTATTGATACAGCCTTGACAGTTTTATATCGCTAACATAACAAACACACTGGATTACCTATTGCAAAAAATCACTCTTCTATGCGTCACAGTAAAGCGATGGGGTTAAATGTTACCCTGGCGAGAGGTATGGAGCGGGGTAGCAACTTGGTTTCTAGAACAACTGGGTGGGTTAACGATCGCCAAACTTCTTCGGGATGATTTTGATGGAAACATTTTCGAATTTGTCACGATTCAAATCTTTGCTTTATCCATATAGCCCGTTTTAAATATGTAGGTAAATTTCTTCAAAGGTAAACATTCCCGCGAACAACCTAAATGATACTGCATGTATGTATAATATGTATACATTGCCAATATTGACATCGGGACTCGTAAACAAATGCTGGTTGCGTTTTGCATAGGATAATAATAGGAAAACATGTCGTATTTAAACAGGTTTCTTTGTATCCATGAAAAACATATACATGTAATGTCTTTAAAGGGGCATATCAGGATTTTTTTGAAAAAATAATATAAAAATAAAAAAACATATCATTTTTTGAAAAAATACGATTTACAAAATAAAAACGTGTTTTCATCATGGTCCCTGTGTAAAGTGGCTTATTTGAAGATACATAACGATACCAGTAGCCTATTTCGTCAACATTGCAAAGTATACTTAGTACCAAAGTATACTTTGAGGGAGAAATTTTCAATTTTATGATAAATTTATTAATTTTTATTATACTGAATTTATTACATTATCACAGCCAATTTGGCTGTGATAATGTAATACATTCAGTATAATAATTCTGCATACTTTTAATCATGAAATATATGCATTTGTTAGTTCTATATGAAATAATGCATTTCAGGAAAAATAAATGATTACTCCCTCAAAGTATACTTTGCTAGTAAAGTATACTTTGCAATGTTGATGAAATAGGCTACAGGACCCTTGATTTTTTTTTAAGGATTTATAGGTACATATATTATTTTTTTTACAAGATCCTGATAGGCCCCTTTAAGAATTATTGCAGAGAATATAATGTGGCTGTGACTGGAGAAATGGGGCTTTGCGATTAGGTCGCCATTCCATCAATGAAACCCCAGTCACGCTTCTAACAAGCAATATATATCGCTATCAGGCTACGGGAGTGCGCTATTTTATCAGGAACTACACTGGTCACAAATCCCACAGTTGCAATGTCTCCAGTCACAGCCACAAATACGTGAGACTTGTAACTAAGACACCCTTACCCCGATTCACAGACTGTTTACATCTGTTTACATTGTTTATTTATCACACACATGAACTGTACACCTGTATCATACGTGGCTGTCACTGGTGAAATGAGGCTTATGACATGTGTGACCAGTGTAGCTCCTTATCAAATAGCACACTCCTGTAGCCTGATAGCGATCTGCAGTCCCTGCTAGAAGCTCGGCGGCTGTTCCCTTGATTGACTGGCGCACAGTGCAGATCCTGATCAGACTGTGCGGATGCACAGGCTGATCTGGGTATACACTGGTCGCAACACCAATAAGCCCCATGTCTCCAGTCACAACCACATATACTGAACTACAGGTAGTAGTGGATGTGTCGGTCGATACCAAGGTTCGACACTAATTGTTTTCGGAAACGGTTTACGATCATTGATCTCCGAATCCAATTCCGTCCTGCATCTTTAATCGACCGTTTGAATAAATGTATTGGTGAAGAAAACTGGCGGGAAAACAATCGACTTGGAATCTACATGCATTTCTATAATAGGTGTGGTTGTGTATTGATAAACACACCTGGGGGCCCGTTTCACCAAACTTCGTAAGTGCAAATTTAAATTGATGGAATTACATTTATTGAGCATAGGCTGCATAAATGTAAATCCAAACGCGCCCCTCCCCCCCCCCCCCCCCTTCTATTGATTTACTTGACACATCAATGCAATACATTGATGACACAATTGTCCACCGACATGTAGGGACCATTGAATCTGAACAAATCCACCTAAGATTGTTTGAAAAGCGGGCTGCATTTGTGAACCAATTCGGCCTGGCTAATGGCAACTGTGCAGTAATGTTTAATTTTGCTCTTACATTTACGAACTTCTTAGTGGTACGAAGTTAAGTGAAACGGGACCCAGGATATCTGCCCGGTTATATAATAGGCACGGCCGTGACCAGTTCAGAATGTTCCAATCTGAGTATTGATCTATTTCACCTATAACTCACATATCAATATATTGGTAATTGTTATTTGTAGGAAAAACAGTACGTGTATTTTAAATTCGTAAGGGCCTAACCTAGTTGTGACACGGCCAGCATCTACTAGGTAGGGTCGGCGTTTTTAGTTTGTATTTATATTGCTAAAATAGTGTGTAATGGAATATTATACGCCTTAAACGAGTTTACTGGTTTCATAAGCAACTCGGCATAGATATGTTTCTTATAACATCAGTCAACACATTTACGATATTAAAATAGATTTCAGATAATTTTCTAGGCAAATGTCATCAATATTCGTTGTCTTACCCCACGATATTATGGGACAAGTGCAAACGGACGTTATGGTGTTTGTGATATGTGCATACTGGCCTTATGGTATTTTTAACATATGAACACGGACTTCATGGTATTTGGGACAAGCGTACACGAAACTTATTAGGCCGTGGGCGTACCGGCATAAAATAGGTTTTTAGTACCATCTCTGCGCACCAAAATTTTTTTGTTACCACCGTGACTATACATATCTATTCTATATATTCCCGCACGATAGACCTCCAGAAGTAGTAGCTTAAGCCTAGTAATTTACATAAACAAGATGGCCGCCAATGAAAAAGTACGTTACTACATGTAGGGGCATATCGTGTTATGGAAGCAGTTTTAAAAGCACAAACTTCAGGAATTTAATGCTTCATATATAGACGTCTAAATGTTTATCAATCCATTTTATTAGGAATATGATGTACAGAAACCAACATGGCCGCCATTTGACACGAATTCTATGAATTAGTTAAAGAAACAGACACGGACGAGCAATTACATGTTGACACCACACACATATATAAAACTAACATAACGGCAATGTGTTTAGCATATTGGTATTAATAATAATACGCAACAAAAACGTAACATTTGTGGTATAAAGGTATAATATTGCATATACAATATTGCCGACCTTTTGAAATGTATATCCAGTTTCTGGTATATTTATATGCAACGTCGTTGTTTCAGCAGCCACATAATGGTTAATGCAAACGCAATTCTGATATGTGATAAATCACATGTTATACAATGCCTATAAACCAATTTCACGATAAAAAGAGAAGTGTGTAAATCCAAAATGGCCGCCATTTTATACGAATTTAGTAAATTATACTTATAACTTTGATATCAATGTCGGTACCACATACCCGTTGAAAACTGCAAAGACCACACACATTTTATACACATTCGTTGATCTACAGCTTTCTTAAAGGAACATACACATATTAATTCGCATATTTAACAAATAATTTAACATATCTATTACTGTAAAATTGGAACAGCAATTTCTGGAATTTAGTTCACGTATTACACATAACACATTAGACAAGAGCAAACCGATCAGCTTCGTCGATTAAACCATTGGCATGCATAAAGAAGTTTCTCTATACCCGTTTGAGGCAAATATAATTTGCATACTTTCAAAATGGCCGCAATTTCGTACAATATGTGTAACAATGAAACTAAACCCCCATATATATGTTATCGGTAGCAGCTGAATAAAAATGATAATTATGTATTAAATATCTGCTTATATTATGACTAGAAGCTGTACTACATACCTGTTTTTACATTTACAATATAGTGTACTTTGTGCTTATCATTGCACAGGTGTTTTTTTTATTAAAATTGTAATATCCATTACCAACGCCCATATATCTGTCTTAAGATTGGAACATATTGTATCATTTGTTATTCCATGTTGTATTTTGTCTCATGCATTACCATGTACTGCATACTGTGCAAGAAGAAACGTTTATATGAGTAACAAATTGACCACACTTCATATGAAGAAATCAAATTTGAGCGAAATTATGTAATATAGCCAATTAATATAATATAACATACATCATGCATGCACTCAGGCTTTCAGCGGCAATTTAATCTATGCGCAAAATTACCGCCAACTACGACTAAAAAAAAGTCAGAAGTGTCGAAATTACACTACTGTTGTACACTGTTCTGTTATTACTAATTTGTGTACGTAAACATGTAATATAGATGACAATCCATGCAACCAACATGTGATATGAATATCATCAGTATATGAGGCTGACATACCTGTTTTAACACGAAGCGAACATCATATATCACTTCATTCATTTAATAGTTTTTCCTTACTCATTGCTTACTTTATGTTGATTACTGACCTCAGGGAAACATGACGGCAAAGCAAGCAAGAGGGGTAGCATGTGTGTTTTGATCAGTAACATTACAAACAATATCAAGATACCCACGACTATCGCCGAAAACGTCTATCGAAACAACGTATACTAAGCGGTTCACGTTCTATTTCAAGCTGATTGCCTGAGTGTGGATTTGTGGGACCGTGTACGGCTAATCATGGAATTCATGTTAGTGCCAATTCAATACTCGACCTACTTGCACGTATTTGGCACATTATACTTAGTTTCCAGGCCAGGAAGTGGTGTTCGGTCTATCGGATGTATTATTATTTTTTATTTTCCATGCACATGCATGCTTAACCGAACTTAAATAGATCAATATATGTCTTAGTTTTAGTGCAGATGGACTATTAATAAGTACAACCCAATATGGAATGGATATGCCATTCGCTCATGTAGCACATTCATTGACATAAACTATTTGTATACACAGGCGAGTTTCTGACTAATCAACCATATGTATGTTATGTGTTCGACTTGCATGCCGCGTACAATGTTACAAATTCCAAACAAATGCACTATAAGAAGTCCCAATATGGAATGCAACTACACAAACACATTCTGGGATGGTATATGTTTTTCATATGCATGAATTCCATAGCCAGCAGAGTATGATTCAGAACTGTAAGGGCATTTAATAATATAACAATGTTAAATATTGCATGTAAACCAATATAAAATAAATCAGTACTCCAACTGCTGGTTGTGGAATGCATGTTTGTGCCACGTTCAAAGCTCCGCCGCTATGTGCGTGTTATGTGTTTAACCTGATGTATTGCGTATCTAGTATACATGTAGGGTCATGTGTGTCCTTTGGGTATCTTGTTATATACTGTCCATTATCGTGGATCTTTTCTGTTATTACCAATGTACAGTGTGGTCTATTATATGTGGTCTCATTTCGGTATATTGTCAATCTTCTGAATAAAACAAGCAGTACAGCAGATAACTCTTTGGATAGGTAGAAAGTAGAAGTATTATATTTTCAGCTCTAGGTTTGTTGCCCCAACCAGGATGCAGCAAGTACTAACAGTGCGCATTAATACTACTAAATCCAAAACAAAACTATTTTATTATAATATAATATCCGACCAGTATGTGCAGCATGCCAAGGGGTAAAACAATCTCCTTTTCGTTTCTTTGTTTATTTTCATAATTCTGCCGATAACATAAACATGATGAATTGTAATATTTCGTAAATTTGTTGTATTTTCTGTTAACCATGAAATACTGTTTGCATATTTGCGACACATGATTTCATTCAATAGCTACCCCAAGGCCAATAGTCAAAGTCAAATGACGTTTGCGCTAAAGCTTCTGGCAAAATTTGCTTAATACACTATCCGTCAATCGAATTGGCGGCCGGGGTTATCCATTGATGTCAGAATATTAGTTTTATATTGTTATTTGTACCTTGCCATTACTATACAACGCATACACCAAGTTGATGTCTACTGTATTCCTATTACGACTGCATACTAGTAGCATTGGCTGAACGAGCAATTACCGTTAAACGAGGATGGCTGGTATACTTTTGATAGGAACATTCAAAGTATTACTTAATTTAATAACTGATAATAAATATAGAGTATTAACACTATTACATAAACACTTTAAATAACCGGACCGTTGTGCATGCATATATAGCAGATACTGATTCCATGAAAGTTGCATTAAATATTATTTTCGGCAAAATATTAATATCCAAATGTGTGGGTGGGGCTCAATATAAGCACCATTAGTCTACACATGTATACATACATAGCGTATTTGTAACACCACAACGGCTGTACATATATTTTAATTATTAAACAATGCAATACGTAGGTAGCAACCGTGTTTTGTGCAGACATATATTACCAATACAAACAGTAGATGTGTCCAACATATCAACTCGATTAACGAATGCTGTATTAAAAATCTGACCTTTCTGGGTGTATAATTATTGACTAATATTTTTACAATTATTTTAAAGACGGGCGGACAGTAATGTAATATACATACAACTAATACTTCCAACGTATATGATTACGATATATCAGTCTAAACAGCATTACAACGTTTAATTTCGGACAGGAACATGATGTACTCATTGATATAGTCAGGGCCTATGAAATAACAGTTAATAGTCGACCCAGATATAGTGAGTATGCCAATTTATGTACATGTACATAAATGTACATGACAAAATGCCTGTAAAATGGCGGCAATCTTTGATTTATAAAAATTATAATTATATTCCTTTAAAATATGAGAAGTAACTGTTTTGCAATGTGTCACCTCATATGTGTCATTAATTGTTATCATTTCCCTTCTGGTATTACTGGTACAAAATGATGCAATTTATATTAGCAGATTAACACTGGCCGCCACCCTTTTTCATATATATGTATATTTAATCGTTGAGTATCTTCTGACATATGCCATTGTTAGCACGATTGTGTATAATCATATTGTGAGCCCGTCTATTTTGCCTTGTATAGAAGCTGTTCATGACAGGCAGTGTGTGCCAACTGATCAGCATAATCAACATAATTTGTATAAAATGGCAGCCATCTTGGATTTATTGAACATGTAGATATCACAAAATAGCCTGGTAAACCAGTGGATGCATTATATTAATTATCCGAAGATGGTTGGCAAATTCCTTCGTTTAAGCATGTACGATACATCTAGAGAGAAAAATTCTATAAAATAATATAATTTTCAACAATTACTGCCATCTTGTTTGTGGAACTTAACAAGTGTGCACGACTGCCATGATGCATCTAACACATGCAATGTTCAGGACACATATAGCTGAACGACTGATGGCCGTATTACTTCATAACTAGTGTTTGGTACCCACATTGATAGCACGTCTTTGTCAATTTATTTACATATTTTAGGAAATTCCTGTAAAATGGCGGCCATCTTGGATTTTCACAAGCTCGGTTCAAGCTTATATCGATTGTTATATATTCGATAATGTATTAGCTATTAAATAAATTAAGATGCGCCAATATGACCCTTCTAATATTGGTTCCACAATGTAATATATATCCTACGGTAGCCAATGCTTTTTTCACTGGCGGCCATCTTGTTTATGAAAATTAGTGGGCTTAAGCTACTACTTTGAAAAGTCTGTCATGCGGAAATATATACAGTATGTGTGTCTAAACACATTGGCACAAGAAATCTTTGGTGCGCTCGGATGGTACCGACAACCCTAACGCGCCCAGGGCCTATATGATATTTGGAACAAGTGTATGCGGACTCTACGGTATTTCGGACAAGTGTACACGGATCTTATGCTACTTGGGACAAGTAAACAACGGACCTTACACATCGACTCTATTGTTGGTCAGAGGTTGGTAAGTGATTTGAATACCTCTGCAGACAATAGAAAAGTTTGCATCTATATGCAAACCTGGGCACGAAATAGTTCGTGCTTCACGGTAAACCACACACGCTGTGCAGCTATGGTCATTTGGTGACACGCTGAATACCTGCTGAGAAAAGGGAACTTACGACGGGTACCGTAGCCCACATCAATCTACACATTTGCGCAATTTGATCAGTCGCAATTCAAGTTATTATTGTCACCGACTAGCAGAATTTGATCAATATATCGACCGAATATTAAACTACAAATGGTGGTGAGAATCTGTACTGGTCACTCATACATGTAATGTACATACATTGTTTTATCAACCAGCGACCCACGCGAGTAGCGAGAATCAGATTGGTGCAGCCTGGATATACATGTAGTTTTACTAAAGGGTTTTGTTAATCCACTGGGAATTTGAAAAAAATAACCAGGAGACACGAATTAGACAGACAACACATTCCAATTAAACACGTCTTAAATTCCGAGAGGTATGGATTAAAGACGGCCGATTTTTATGTTTTCCGTCTCCAGGGACTGTCCACATAAGTTCCCACTCCACCTGTCCCTCTATGCAGACAAGGAATAGATGCAGTGATATTTCAATCGTTAACATTCATTTTGCGGATTCGGAAATCTTGGTTGGGCTATCGAATGGATAAATGGATGATGATAAACAAGCACACGAATATCACTTGAAATCGGGTTGCGGGGACAAACCTGGGTCAGTAGCTGACGTATAGACGAAATATGTTAACAAAAAGACTCACGGAAGACATGACTAAAGTGTAATAAATGTAGAACATTGTTAAAAATGAAAACATATATTCATACCTGGCGAATCTCCATGTTTCTGTTTACATTAGTACACGGAATATACCCGAGGGGTGTTCAGTAAATCGTAAGAAAGTGCTATAAATCGATGCTCTCTGGTGAAGTGGTATGTGTTCACATCACTCAGCAACCATTTATACATACATGTAATACACAAATTGGTATAGTTTCATAACTGTGGTGTGGATAGCGATTGGCTTACAAATACGTTATAGTCTGTATTCAGACAATAGCATAAACTAAATTAGTCATCAGTTGCACACAAAACTTGCTTTCGCAGCGCGAGTTTTCTTTTCAGTATAATAATTATGTTATTTTTTATCAACCCCGATCACGGGTCTTACGCCATAAAAAATAGTTCTAACAACGTAGCTTGATCCCCTTTTCAGTGTAATACATGTTTTCGTAGTCTAAGGGTGCGACGATTAACCACCATACACGATTATTTGCGATTCGTAACTCCATGGTTCGGTGTACGAATACAATCTTTAGTTTCGGCTTCCATTCTCAGAAATCTCTATTTATCATTTTTGGTTTTCCAAAAATCTATTTTTCACTCAACATTTTCGCCACCCCCCCATGTCAATTCGACCCAGAAGAAGCACTAGTGATACGTTCTAGTGTTTATTCCATAATAATCGTACTAATGTCAATTCATGTTTACGTGATACGAGATGTTGTTACGGGAATTTAATTGTTGAACACCCCTCGTAAATGATTTGTTTAACTGACTAACCAATAATAGGTACATTAATGCATATGCTTCACGTGCATGTACATTTGTATACACTACACCAGGCTACGAGGCTCTTCGCTTACAAACATATTCTATACATGTACGGCTGGGTAATTATCAATTCGTCAATGTTTTGAAATGGAACTGTTGAGCGTAAACGTGTTGGGCTATGTATATACAGTAGAACGTCTCTACACCGGAAACCCAGGTGACGCCATTGTGTTTCATTTAATTTTGACTGTAATTTATTTCATTGCCGTATCTGTTCATGACTGAAAATTACAAAAAAAGTACAAATATTGCTTAGTCACAGTGGAAACTGTAAGCTGGACAACTTGGGGACCTCCGATTAGAGAGGATCCACTGTGATATATACTTCATTGAATTGGTATCGGCTATCAATCAGTTTCACTCTTTGCGGCATATATCGTATACATGAATGACGGTCAAACACAAATAATGATGATAGTTGTGCCAGTGGGACACGAACACTCCCGATGGCAGCATGACGCGAATATAGAGAATAGTAGGTTAGTGCCGTGAATGGGAAAAACTATCTGGCAAGGCTCATGAAACGGGATAGGCGAGGCTCTGCCGAGCACATCCCGTTTCCGTGCCGCGCCAGATAGTTTTTCCCATTCACGGCACTAACCTACTATTCGTTCTATCCCGTCAACACCTACAAATGGTTGTAAAATGCAAAAATTGTATTGACTGGATATCAAAAATGTTTCACGGCACCGTGTTTCACGGCACATACGCACTGTGTTGACGGGATAAAAAAGCAAACCTGGATGTTTATCACTATTGATCGGCTGTCATAATTATAGAAACAGTTCCTTGATGACACATTGAAGTTCACAATCTCCACTGAATACTAACCAGATGTAGTCGGTAAATCGATGTGTTAGTCAGTTACTGCCATAATTGAGGTGTCCATGTGTTTAAACAACCTACATGTGCCCATGAAACACCTCGACGCTTCGCGGCTCGGTGTTCCATGGACACATGTAGGTTGTTCAAACACATGAACACCTCAATTAGGGCAGTAACTATTACTTACGGTACTAGGGAAAGTGTAAATGTTAATATTCATTACACAATTTAGTATTTAATAAGTCCAGTACGGATACTTCATTGAATGACGAATAATGTAGAAAATGAACGGTTACTTGATCTGTCTGCCACCGCCACGTGATCCACTTTGTCAGCTATGGACACATACTATACAATACATGACAACGCTTGACCTCTCTGAACCGGACACTCTGGGAGGTCCCCAGGGTGTCCAGTTTAGAGATGTTCCGCTGTAAATCAGACATATGACTATGACAAGGCATACCACTGTGCTTGGCGAACTTGAACAGGCAGTATCATGAGAGGTAGATGACACTGTCACACATAAATAGAGAATAGTAGGTTAGTGACGTGAATGGGAAAAAATATCTGGCAAGGCTCAGGAAACGGGATGTGCGAGGCTCTGCCGAGCACATCCCGTTTCCGTGCCGCGCCAGATATTTTTTCCCATACACTGCACTAACCTACTATTCTATTTATCCTGTCAACACCTACAAATGGCTGTAAAACGCAAAAATTGTATTGACTGGATATCAAAAATGTTTCACGGCACCGTGTTTCACGGCACATACGCACTGTCTTGACGGGATAAAATTAAGTATACAAAGACTACGTGCGTGTCCGGTTTAGAGTGGTTCTACTGTATATACTGGGGCCAGTGTAGCCTGTTGTGCGTGTTCTAGTGAACTGTTCTAGTAGTTTTATTGCCTTGATTTGGCATTCTGTTTGTATCTTGCCTGCATAAATACAAGTACAGTACACCGTCTCTAAACCGAGCACCCACCTTATCTCAACGTCCTTAATTTCGACGGTATTCACTGTATTTCATATCCAATGATAATGTATATCATTAACTCCAATGCATGCATACAAATATGTCTTGCAATGTTCATCTACCTGAACTACAGTGGAACGTCTTTAAACCGGACTTCCTGGGGACCTGTTTAGAGATCTTACAGGTAGCACATCATATAAGTCGTCTTCACTTTAACCATTTTGTATCAAGACGAGACAACTTAAACGACAAAACACGAACTCTCGACAAAAAGATGATACTCCACGAGTGACATCCATTTTAGTACATGTCATCTCAGCTTAATCAGTTAGTAAGTCGAACCGACGCTGCACGCAATTTTTCTCTCGTTGGCCGGTTGTTAAGTCGACGTGACACGATAATTACGTCACGTGGATTGTCGGCTTGTACGTCACGTACTATGTACTACTTATATTAGAGATGCGTCAACCGTGTGTGCATGAAGAAATTCTACGATCCCGAGCTCAGCTAGCGGATTATCGACTGTACACGCTGACAACCGCGATCTTCGCCACGGTTATATCACGGTTCGTCCGAATGTACGATCGATAATCCACTCGCTTTAGCGCTTTAGCGAGTGGATTATCGATCGTACATGCGGACGAACGTGATCTAACTGTGTTATCACATCCTCATGTCCATACATTGCCCATGTGCTGTGTAAATGCAGAAACGAAACTCGATAACGTATCAAACACGAGATAAAGCGATCTAATACCATACCGCCTATAACAGGGGACATCACTCTAGGATATATGTGATCTGAGATAAAAGTGTAATATACAACGGAGTTCTCGTACGTGTTCCACAAATGTGGCTGTGACTGACGAAAAGGGTCGTATGGTCAGTGTAGATACAAATCAGCCTGTGCATCCGCACAGTCTGATTAGTATCTGCCCTGTTCGCCTTTCCATCAATAAAACACCCATCCTGCTTCTGAAAATGCTACAGGAGGTGTTATTGATCAAGAGCTTCGGTGGTTACACATCTCATAAGCCCCGTTTCGCCAGTCTCAGCCACATATGTCTCAACACGACAGCTTGTCAGCTGGTTGTTTAACCCTTTCGCCCATATATAACGAATAGATTTTGATATGTTAATTTTGCAGCCAATCCAGTCATCGCAAAATGATTTTCAGACTAGTCCATTTATGAAAAGGGGGTATTTTTGTTTCCTCAAAAATATGAAAATTACTTTCAAAAAGTCCAGATCCTGATGAGCCGGCTCGTTACGAGCCGGCTCATCTGGATCTGCACTATTTGCATAAACCACTATAGCGGGCTTTCGGGTTCAAAGGGTTAATGGCGTTAATTCAATATGCATGTCTGTAGCTTCTACCGCAGCTGGATGTTATGACTAATTAATATTTTATAAAAATCGTATAAACGCCTACATTCCATTTAAAATTAAATAGGTAATTTAAAAAAATCGCATTAAACCCCATTTGTATAGAAGTACTATGTCTATATGCAGCAACAATGTGTCATAGGCGTCCATTCACACTCCTCACATCGAGAAGCCATATTGAAAAACATTTCTTAACCCTTTCAATCCTAAGGAACTGGAATGGACTGTGATATGATAATGTTCCGACCAATCCAATGGTCACAAAATGGTTTTCAGATTCGTCCATTTATGAAAAGGGGGTGTTTTTGTTCTAAGAAATATGAAAATTACTTGCAAAAAGTGCAGATCCTGATGAGACGGCTCGTTACGAGCCGGCTCATCTGGATCTGCACTGTTTGCATAAACCGCTATAGCGGGATTTCGGATGCAAAGGGTTAAACTAATGTATCTAATGGCAACTTCTTTCTAAATGTGATATTGTATGATCATTTCACAACAACAAATACTTTTATTTCATACATTTTCGTTACTGGCAAGTGTATAGCGGAAACGCATATCCAAACTATCTGCCCTGTTTTAGTTGCGAACAGTAACTCTTGCAATCTATGCCCGCTGTGATTGTTTATATATATTTACAAAGACTGTAATATTTTCTGTAAATTATGTCGAATGATGACGAAAATTTCATTGAATTTCGCATTTGCTATGAAATATTCGTCAGCTTTCGACGTCATTTACGGAAACTATCGTAAATTTTATAAATATTCTTCATGAAATATCGCACATGTTCTTATTTACAAAATCACACGGCGTGTATCACTAGTTTATTATTTAAAAGGAAAACGTTCACGAGTAGTAAATGGTAAAGCATGTTTGATTAACATAAGATGAAAACAAGCTGGTGATACTAAACATACATAATTAACGTTTTATATCGTATATGTATGTAAATGTAGAATTATAAAAGCAGAATGGTGTGTGTTTAGTCTAGTTAGTAGACTGAGATATCATTGCACGTTCTACAGTGAATCCACGAGAGAAACGCTGTACAGTGTACACCTTCAAGTTGTGAAGGCACTGTGTCTCAGATATGTACAGAAAGTGATTAACCCATACACCGCTACACATAACAATTGTCGTCTGCTGTTGCTTTTATACATTGCCTTATTTCTCAATAAAAACATGTTTTAACAGCACGTGAAGTGCTGTGAAAGCATGTTGTAAATTATTCTAAAGTGCTGTCAAAACATGTTTTTTATGATAAGATAGAAAATAGACAGTAGAACATAAACAGCAGACGGCAAAAGATTAAGATAGCGGTGTAAGGGTTAAACAGAGTAGCCAGACTATTGTATTTAAGTAGTTTAATCATGTTTCTGAATTGTACATATGAGTCGCCTGATGCGATTGGTTGATCATTGAACACTTGCAGTGCATGAAACGAACACCATCATGTTTGATATCTGAGATATCAGCTGAGAAACACTGCCTATATAGAGAGGATCTTACATGAGTGATATTTACCGGGTATGGAAGGTGTTCGAGCCAATTCCCACCCTTAAATATAAGCCGAAACGAAACGAAACGAGTGATATTTATTAAGCGAGTTGCCAGTGAACGAGTTTAATAAATAATAAATACCATATTAAATCAGTACACATGTTATATTATAATTATTGCATAAGCACATCATCATATATTGAAGATGTACTGGTCAACATACCTGTTTACGTAACAAGTTAATTTGCATTTTTAATACACTGGTGAAATATGATTGTATTAATACACTGTGTTAATTCACTGCGAGCGCCCATGTTATGCAATCAATATATATGAGCCGCGCCGTGCGAAAACCGGGCTTAATGACAACATTTTCAGTTTTTACTTTTTCGCGTATTCTGAATTGTACATCTTTTAAAAACCATATGACGCAAAGATTATCAATGTATCCCAATTATTTTTCATTTTAGAAGTATTTTTATGACGCGTGGTAAAAACTTATATGACGTTTTAGATCAATGACGTCGAAATTACGACGTTGTTATCAACGGCGTATACAAGGGGTGTCGATCAAATACCCGGACAAGTCCTATATATTTGTCATCTTTTATCGCATGTCAACCAAATTTGGATATCTCGTAGCCTGGCCAAGTGTCTCCCATTAGGCCAAGTCAAAGTATGAAAATAATGTTCATAGCTCGTGTTGCAGTTGCTAATGTAACGTCATGTTTTGGATTGCGGCCCAAGTAATGTAAATTCGTATGAATAATGTTCAAATAAGGCAGAGTGAGAAGTGTTGGCGTTTTCCTGTTGTTTGCTGCTCTCTGAAATAATTTTGGGGAATAATAGCGACATTATTTAACATTTCGTATGCACAAAATATTTAAAAAATCTGACATCATGACCGGAAATGACGAAGTTCACCGAAGTTCACTTTCTAACATCATCAATATCTCGTGTTTTATGTTAAAATACAAACTTTAATATAATATCTTTGTTTTTCCGGCATATTCTCTTCGCGAACAGCCGCATAAAGGGAATCCACGTCGACAACATCATCAGTCAATAATTTTACTGCTGGTATTTCAGGTGGTATGTTTGAACAAAGGTGAATTGCATTGCCTGACTTAGCTGTCGGAAGTGCATGTAGTATACAATAATAACCCATTGTGCGAGCACGAATGAAAGCATGGACATGTTCTTCTTCCATTGAACAATATGGAGCATAACATTAACATAACGTTTTTTTGGCGTCGGGCCCCATATCGCGTGATGACATTGTGTTGGTAACGATACAATTGCCCATGATATATTAATGATGAGTATGCATATGAAATCGATGAAGCATTTATCAATCATCATGGATGTGAATTTTCCGTTAACCCAAGGCATATGGATGTTGCAGCATAATAATACTGGTTATCCAACCAACACTGGAAATCGAAAACTCTTACAAGCAACCTATCCGCGGTGATCGGTGGCTGGTAATAATGTGATGTGTTGGCAGTTTCAACATTAGCCACACAAGTGACCGTACAACTTTATGCACATAGTGAGCTTGAAAATCTTCTAAAATTATCCCGCTTGACCATAACCCAAACCGCGTAAATATAATATGTTGCAGTTGCAGGTTATGCATATGGGATGCCCATCCCCCATAAAAATCCGCCACAGCTGGAAGCTCATTTTTAGATATGTGTGACGAATGACTTTCATATCATGATAAAGTGGTGTTATTTTAATTACTACAGACCAACATAAATATAAAGAAGTGATAACAAGATCACGTAAACACTTTCATTTTCTTTTTCTTTTCATGTCAATATGAAATACATTTCAGACACCGATTGGCATTCAGGGATGAACTATATTCCCAAGAGGCGCTTGTCCCCGAATCTCCAATCCGGATCATATGATTGTGCCCACACGTAATTTTCACATAATTGTTTTCTATTCCAATATTATATCATAAGGATGTGTACGGAATTGCTGCAAATGGAGTATTTGTTTGTAGACATTGCACGTGTACATCTGCAGTAGGTCGCTTATAACATTAACTTTGTGACAAAACACGACGTCGGGCAGATTTGGTAGTGTGATACCTTATAATTGTCACCGTGTGTCTTTCTTGAGGATCGCATTACCATCGCCTGATATACATTAGTATGCAGTCAAGTGATAAGCTGATGATTTGATACTACAAATCGTGCGAAAAGCAAGTTTATGACCATCAAATTTCCAATTAATTTCAAGACTTTTCGAAAACTCCACCGACCTCACTGTATGTTTTGTGCATTATGTATTGCTTATACACAAACAATCAAGAAGCTGCATTGAAATCACTGATTCTGAATATATTAGAGAGATTTTGAAAATACAAATTCAATACAAACCTCGGATATATATGTCAGTATTATAGCTGCGTGTCTACCTCTGTTTATGATAAAATGAGTGGCATTAAATGGCATATCATTCGCTAAGTACTGGCTATGATTGTTCAAAAGTCTCAATTTACCAAGATAATAGATGGTAATATCGTTAGCATACACTAGGTTCATATTTAAGGTTATTTGGGAATCAAAGTGCAGTGTAAATGAAGACTTCGCTGTTATGTAGCCAGTTAAATTATGCGTACACCAATTTGAATTCACGAGGACAACCGACGAAAAAAAGTGACAATCTCAAAGAACGACAGTTAGGCGACAATGTACAGCGTCTCAAGCATTTGTAAGTCACTGCGAGGAACTCGTGCAAGTATCCTTGCTATAATAGTTTGTCCCGACACCATGGCCATAACGTCATTAAGCGCGGTTTTCGTATGGCGCGGCCCATATGTATACGCCGCAGTGCGTGTTTTATACAGTACGTTGTAAGAACTCGCTCCAGGAATCGTACAGTTCTGTGCGTTGTGCAAATCTACGGAGCCCCGCAGCGGACGTAGAAATCTTTTTTTTATTAACTCGTTCCCACGAAATAAGAATTCGTTCCCTCAATTTAACAATTCGTTCCCTCAATTTAACAATTCGTTCCCACGGGAACGAATTGTTAATTCGTTCCCACGAATTGCTATATCGTAGGATCGAATTGTGGGAACGAAGTGATAAAAAAATCCATGCCACCATGCTGGGATCCGTACATACTAACCGAATCAAGACCGGATGTTGGGATTAGAATACTCTTTGGAAACGGTTGCTTCCGATGATTGCTCGTTATTTACATTTCATCTCTTCGTTTCTATGCCGCGTAGGGACAAACATTAAGTACCTTAATGTTCGTCTCTAAGCTGCAAAAAAACGAGGGAACGCAATTTAATGTTCTTTATCTGTTTATGGCGAATTGCCCCGGTAACTTCCCGATTCACACGGCATATGTGGGTGTGACTGCAGACATTGGGCTTATGGGTTTTGCGATCAGTGTAGATCCAGACCAGCCTGTGCATCCGCACAGTCTGATCAGGATCTGCACTGTTCGCCATTCCAACAAATTGAACGAAACACCTGTCATGCTTCTAACAAGCGTTATCAGGTCACATGAATGTGGTATTGGACCAGGAGCTATATATCCCATAATCCACCTTTTTGCCAGTCACACCCACATACATCCATGTACATACTGACCCATGATTGCAATGCTTGATCAGGGTTAGTTCTGAGTACATAACTCTAATTACATTACATTACATTGCATTACATAAACGTTATGACTGAGTAGTATTTCCAAATTTGTGTTTCAAGCATTCTTTGTTTACATTTGGATTCTTGGAGAGTGACCTAAGAATTTTGCTAATACACTAATACACACTTTATTAGGTGAGTTTATGATAACAGTTTTGTCTCATATTGTAGACATGTCTCTCAACTACGATATAACGAAGTATGAACGTCAACACCATGTAGATTATTGCTATATTTCTGTGCGCGAAATGGAAACGTTATTCCGCAAATGTTTACCGTTGACTGCTGAGCTCCGTAGGGGACATGGATTTGTTTTTATTAATTCGTTCCCACGAAATAACAACTTGTTTCTTGAATTTAACAATTCGTTCCCTGAATTTAACAATTCGTTCCCTCGAATTAACAATTCGTTCCCACGATATAACAATTCGTTCCCTGAATGTAACAATTCGTTCCCTCGAATTAACAATTCGTTCCCACGATATAACAATTCGTTCCCTCAATTTAACAATTCGTTCCCTCGAATTAACAATTCGTTCCCACGATATAACAATTCGACAATTCGTTCCCTCGAATTAAAAATTCGTTCCCACGATATAGCAATTCGTTCCCTCAATTTAACAATTCGTTCCCTCGAATTAACAATTCGTTCCACGAATTAACAATTCGTTCCCGTGGGAACGAATTTTTATTTCGTGGGAACGAATTCTTAAATTCAGGGAACGAATTGTTATTTCGTGGGAACAAATTGTTATTTCGTGGGAAAAAAATAATTAAAAAAAAAATCTACTCTATAGTTGACTGGTGTAGCGATATAGTGCGACCTATTGCCTATAAAGTGGATTACGTGCAACTAGATCAGGGTGTTCCATGATTGGCACATTGCCGTCTTGTAACCGAAGGAGACCCTAGACAGAGGTAGTCGGTTAACACAAACAATTGGTAGCCACTGATGCGGTAAATAACATGCAACAACTACCAGAATAGTCGGGAATGTAATTTATGAGACACGCCATGTGATTTTGTTATATAATTCCGCATTGGTATTGTCATCTTTCAACGTCATTTACAGAAAATATCAGAGATTCTGTAAATGTATTTCATGAAACATCGCACATATTCACAATCACATGCGTGTTTCATATGTCGGTGCACCTACGCACAGATATTGCACTTCAAGTCAAGTTGATACAGTAAAGTTCCGCTATTAAGACCACTTGTGGGACTGAAGAAAAGTGGTCTTATTAGCAAGTCGGTCTTATTAGCGGACCTCAGTAAAATACCACAAGTTAAAATGACCATGGGCTACTGGTCCTTAATATGGTTATGGAATTAAATATGGACACAATACAGTGTACATTTATGTATGTATTAAGAAAACTCATAATTGATATATGTTTATTCATATATTTATCAAATGATAATTTACTCAAATGTAAACAACAAATATAATTGGCTCATATGACAACAATTGAAAACAATATTTGCAACCAGTGTAGACAAATATCAGCTTGGACATAATTATGTGCCATACAATCAGGGGCTGTGCTGGTCGCTGATCAGTTATGTGGTTGTTATGTTTCTCACAAACAAATGTTGATCCTCAATGGTATGCAGTATGCAGATCGGTTTGCATTAGCAGATCTCCTGAAGACCGCTCACAAATGTCAGTAACCCTGTTTTCCCCATTACCGTCGCAAATTAATTGACAATTTTCTTATTGTCAGAGTACTTACCCACACGAATAACCCGATAATTGGCGAAAAATAATTGACACCGGTCGACTTTAATCACACGCTAATCGATTGGACTAATTTCAATCACCAACATCTTAATTAGCCAGTGCAATATCGGCACACGCTTCTTTAAAATAACAATTAAATGCACTAATCTGTCGAAATTGTCACGTTTGTTTATTGAGTGTCATAAATCGGTCTGTGTATTGTAAAACTTTCACGCTAATTTTATCCACGGGTGTAGTCGAATTGGCGAGCACAAAGACAACAAACAAATTTTGACAGGATCGCCGAAGGTGGTCGTTATGACGGGCCTAAAAACAACACATTTTGACACATCGGGACTGCCAAAGGTGGTCGTATTACGGAATAGCGGGGTGGTCGTAGAATCGGAACCTGCGACCATGTAATTATATAGTAAAAAGAACTGTTCTTTGAAAAAGTGGTCGTAATAGCGGGGCGGTCTCATTAGCGGGGTGGTCGTAACATGGAACTTTACTGTATTTGAAAACTGCGGAGTTATAGGCCCGTTTCACTAAACTTCGTACGACCAAAATGTTCGTAAGTGCAAATTTAGGATCGTCTGGAAATTTCAATTGATGGATTTACATGTATTGAACATAGGCTGCATTCAAGTTAGCAGCATATGTTCAATAGATGTAAATCCAATAATTGTTTACACGACAATGTGAATGTGAAGTTTACAGACTATCATAATGTTGCACTTTTTAGTCGTACTAAGTTTAGTGAAACGGCCCCACATACCGGGGCCCGAAGTTATGAACATGTTCGTGCTGAACTCGGAGAATGGCTCAAATCGGTTGACACAGGTTCGCAAGAATTGTTCATGAAAACGTGCTCTGAAAAGTTTCATCATCTCTGGACCGTGTCGTTATGTACTAGTACATAAAGGTATGAAACACAAATGAATCACACATACTATACACCACGGTTTTGAGTTGATTGCGTAACAATTGTTATATGATTGGACCCATAGTACTAAATTATTATTCTAGATAGCTCCCAGGATGCTATGGAGCTGATCAAAGGTCACGTGCTCGCAGTATTGCCATGTACATACGCACACGCGCACGTACAAACATGCTCGCACACGCAAGTACGCCCACGCACACGCCCACACTATAACACATGGACCATGTTCACTAAGTCACATTTCCCATGATCTGGTTCCATTATGCATATTTTCAATATTTATATCAAATATTTGTTCGACTTTTAGCGAATGCTTTCACGGTTGTTATCTCGGAGAATTATTAATGAACGTACTATTATTACATGATATATGCATTGATAATATTTACCTTATCCCTGTTGACATCCGCTTTGTGTTTGTGAATTATCTCTGCCACTATTGTGGGTATATTAGAGAATACCAGCTTAGTGTCATTTCATGGCATGTTTATCATTATTACGCACGGCTAGGAAACGCGTAGGAATTCCAAATTCCGAACAAATGTTCGATTTTGAAAATGAGTCCTAAAATTTCAAAATTATTTACAAAAAAACATATTTTATCATTCATGTTAATATGCGAGCAAGAAATTAGGTGACACGAAGTGAGCGCCGTCTGTGGGCGGTACAATGTTTTGTGTCTCGTGAACTGATGACAACAGACATAAAATCAGTTCTAAATATAGCGCTGAACATTTAATGATTAATTTAATAGACATTGGCAAAAGCATCGCAATATGCGATTAATTGAGATGAAATGTTGTTCTGTCATTGGTCGAAAAATAAGGGTAAGCAATAATGATAGGTAAATGTGCATCGGCTACAACAATTGCTTCAAAACATATCTGACCGGCGGCGCACCACTACGGTGTCCGATATTTTGGATACAGATGTCCAGTAAACTACTGTCTGTTCCACGTTTTGCTGCCGACGAACTTTTGGCTATTAAGCACACTAAATCTAAAACATATTTAAAAGTAAGTACTTTTTTATCAATAACAAAAAAGTCAGCCTCCCCAAAAAAAATGATGAAATTCCATTTTATTGCGAAAAAACGATTTTCCTATGGAGGCTAAAAATCGATTTTTTTAATTTTTTTTTTTATTTGTTGACCGATTTTCAAAATCTAACTTTTGTTTTCTTAGTTACATCATTTTCAAGCTATCTCGCCAGGTTTCGGAGTCAAGTTCCACATTTTTTCGTTTTTTGATCCTTCAAAAACTAAACATTTTGGAAATTGACTCCCCATGTTAAATTCCCATAGGAAAATCTTTTTTTCGCAATTTAATCAATATCTGATGGAATTTCATGAATTTTTTTTGGGGAGGGTAACTTTTTTTGTTATTGATGAAAAAGTACTTACTTTTAAATATTTTTTAGATTTAATGTGTTTAATGGCCAAATGTTCGTCGGCAGCAAAACGTGGAACAGACAGTAGAGATGTAACATGTACTAAAATATAATCAAAGTACTGAAAGTACTGAACATAGGGTACTACAAGATTAAACTAGATTGATTGCTTGATTGATTGCTGGTGTTACAGTTTCATTAACCCTTAAAGGTACATGCCCACTCAGTAGGTACAAAATGTTCTTTACATCAGAGACATCATCTGAGACATTTCCTGGCAAAATAAACATTCATGCGCCATTATCCCACGTACTGATTGGCATTATTATACATGTTATATCAGACGTAAATTTACACACTGATATGAGGGGCGATAACCGTGTTTGCTTAAAATGTTAACGGACATTACTCTTTAATCTCTGTATTTATTTATTTTATGATGTGCAATGATCATACTTTAAAATCTGTCGAAAATATTATTTTTTCAGGTGACGCATTTCTTTAGTATAAATAATTAAAACATATCATGCCTCATTTGCATATGAACATAGCCTGATACCACCGCGCGTGTCACTATCAGTAAAATAAATATTACTAAATGATTATATCTGTATAGCGGGCACTTGTAACGTTTAGAAACTTGTTAGATTTTTTTTGTCGTATTTCAGTACTTGCAGTGTTATACTGTCATTAATGTGTTCCCTGACTGTAAGTTATCACCTTAAATACTGACTTATTGACCCCCTTCCATGAACGTAGAATTGACACTCATGTTGGCGTGTATTGGCCACCATAGACAAATGTCAATCAGGCCGAATTCAGGAATGTCACTAAAATCCACTGTAGATCCATCGATAGAGAGAGAGAATGAGGATTAAACATCAGTTAGACCTACACGTGCGAGTTTTGTTTCGCACAGGTGTCGGGTGAGTTTAAAAATAGGCTGTCGGAAGGTCAAACTTGATGTAGTTTGTGTGTTAAACGCGTCGCTTGTTTCGGAGAGTATTCGGAGGGGAGTTAACTCTGTTACTAAATTTAGCGATGACCGCACGATTTGTGCTGCAAATGGGGGCAAATCACGCGCAACAAAATAATCCGATGTATTTTTGTACGTAGAACAACCGTTGTTGATATTGTGCAGTGCAAGTTTTTCATAATATTATTTTCAATTAGTGGTTGCGTATGCCAGTTAAACGTTTAGTAACACAATGCATTTTGTTGTTATGGTTATTCCAAGATATCACTACGGACGTGCCCATCGAGGGGATCTGGGGCGTGGCTAACTGTCCGACGCGATTCTAAGTTGTCAATCACAGGCGTCCGCACCACGGGGGGTCGTGGGCGGGCCAAATGATCCCGCTCGATCGCAATACATACGGTACACATGTACCCTATGTAAAAACAACATCATCAACTTAACGTTATGTATACTTGTATAAGACAGCATGCCTAGCCCTGTAAAGCGGATTCGCCATATTACCGGCGATGCTACTTTGTTTGTTAGACATCGTGTACAGTGGAACCTCTCCAAACCGGACACACAGGGTGTCCGGTTTGGAGATGTTCCACTGTAAATCAGACTGACATGTGAGCACTTCATGGCACATTCTAGTGTTTTGAATTCATTAAAAGTCATTATAATCAGAGATACATAACAGGGAAACACATCTAAGGTAAAAATCTATATCCCCCCCGAGTGTTCGGTTTAGAGCGGTTCCACTGTACATGTACATGGTGTACGGTCATCGAAACAATGAATAGTTCAGTAGTCGATTTCACCAACATTGCAAAGTATACTTCTCTAGAAAAGTATACTTTGAGGGAGTAATCATTTATTTTTCCCGAAATGCATTATTTCATATAGAACTAACGACTGCATATATTTCATGATTAAAAGTATGCATAATTATTATACAGAATTTATTACATTATCACAGCCAAAATGGCTGTGATAATGTAATAAATTCAGTATAATAAAAATTAAATTTATCCCTAAATTGAAAATTTCTCCCTCAAAGTATACTTTGCTAGAAAAGTATACTTTGCAATGTTGGTGAAATAGGCTACAGTAATAGTCTATTCCTTGAATATCGATCGATCGATCGCTTGTCTACGGAGCCCCGCAGGGACATGATTTTTTTTATTAATTCGTTCCCACGAAATAATAATTCGTTTCCTCAATTTAACAATTCGTTCCCTCGAATTAACAATTCGTTCCCACGAAATAACAATTCGTTCCCTCAATTTAACAATTCGTTCCCTCAATTTAACAATTATTTTTCCTTCGAATTAACAATTCGTTCCCACGATATAGCAATTCGTTCCCACGAATTAACACTTCGTTCCCGTTGTTATTTCGTGGGAATCAATTGTTAAATTGAGGGAACGAATTGTTAATTAGTGGGAACGAATTGTTAATTCGTGGGAACAAATTGTTAAATTGAGGGAACGAATGGTTAATTCGTGGGAACAAATTGTTAAATTGAAGGAACAAATTGTTATTTCTTAGGAGCTAATTAATGAAAAAAAAAAATTCTACGTCCCCTGCCGGGCTCCGTATAACCAACATTTCACTTTGTTTTGCATGGACAATAAAAATATTGGTATCGCTTTACCTCGCCTGTCAGCTGATACAATTGGAACACAAATAGGAGAACACGCGGACTAGCGTACCAGTCTATTCTTTGGAGCCTAAACCTAGACGTGCAGACCACTTTTGCCGTAAATGGTGTGAACAATTTCTGTTTTTTTTTAATATGATCTTGGAAGTTAGGTAAATAGTTGAGAGCATTTGCCGAACCAGAAAAATGCAGAACGACTTGAAGTCTTGAAGACTTGAAAATAAGTTTAAACGAAATAGCACAGCAACTATGATGTGTATTGTCTCATGCTAGGGCTGACATTAATTTTAACATGTCATTTAATGTTCTATACTCGTTCCGTTTATTTATAATTACACACCGGGATATTGTGCGTTCGTGATTAATTACATGTTAAATTATGGAAGCGGATCATTTTCAGGTATCTCGGATACTTTATTTCCACTAAGCATAAACTATGATGTGTTTTAACATATAATTCCAGCACAAAAATATTTACACAATTCCCTAACATTTAATTGGCCCGTAGCAAGTCTCTGTCCAAAATTTATATCCCAGTAAACTCCATGCCGAACTACTTTCCGTAACCGTCAGGCGCAGTTAAAATAATTCTTAAGAAAACGGAAAATAAACACATTTTATTGATGAATTTATTTAAAATTGACGCGTCGCCGTAAAACTGATTCACAGACCATAAAACCTCCCACATACCGCTCCAAATCGAAAAACAAAGCATGGTTATCCCCATTCTAATGCACCTAGTGTGCTCCCCGCTTTCTATAAACGTCGTAGCATATCACGAACAGTGATCTTTTTCATTACGTCAGCAGGTTGTTGTCGTCATATCGATAACCGCCTGACACCAAATGAATTTGAAGAAATATGTAACTCCGCCGAAGAATATTCCCATTTCAAATAGAGATTAACGGGACTTTTTCTAAGACATCTATACATTTATTCAACTGTAATGTTTATATTAACTGTTGTATTGCTTTTGTATGTGTAGTTGCAAGTTATTTGCTTTTATTCATTTAATGAAATGCCAACAATTCTGCATTGGGTTCGTGTGATTTTACAAAGGAAATGTCAGCAACAACTTTTTGTGTCAACAGGCCTAGGATTTCCCTGGATTTACGTCTAATTCAGGTGAATACCCATCTGCAATACTGTTTATTATGTATAGTCATGTATGTGCACATTGGAATTCGCAAAGTTATAGGCTGGTACTGGCATATTGAGTTTGCATTTGAGCACTTTATTAAATTCTTCTGCATTTTGGGCGGGTGGGGTAATATTTTTAGGAATTTGTTGAAGGGCCACCACACTGAAGCCACATTTGTCAGCCGTTGGTAGATTCTCTTTTCCGCTTTGGGTTGTACATGTCAATATGGCCGAATGGATAACCGAAAATGTACCGAAATTAATTTGGAAATATTTGCATTCCTCGCCGCTGGCCATTGTTTACAAAAGCGCGTAGGGTTACATAAATATGTCAAGTTGTAAAACACAGGCTGGTAAAACGGAGATTCTAATGCACCGACAATAGAAAGCATGCATCTGATTGGTCAATTGAAATCAGAGCCTATAAAATATGACAAATCACAGCATATAAAATCTCCGTTTTACCAGCCTGTGTTTTACAACTTGACAGATTTATGTAACCCTACGCGCTTTTGTAAACAATGGCCAGCGACGTACGGGGAATGCAAATATTTCCAAATTAATTTCGGTACATTTTCGGTTATCCATTCTGCCATATGGACATGTACAACCCAAAGCGGAAAAGAGAATCTGCCAACGAGTGACAAACGTGGCTTCAGTGTGGTGGCCCTTCAACAAATTCCCAAAAATATTACCCCACCCGCCCAAAATGCAGAAGAATTTAATAAAGTGCTCAAATGCAAACTCAATATGCCAGTATAGTACCAGCCTATAACTTTACGAATTCCAATGTGCACACACATGACTATACATAACAAACTGTATTGCAGATGGGTATTCACCTGAATTAGGCGTAAATCCAGGGAAATCCCAGGCCTGTTGACACAACAAGTTGTTGCCGACATTTCGTTTGTAAAATCACACGAACCCAATGCAGAATTGTTGGCATTGCTTTAAATGAATAAAAGCAAATAACTGTTGCAACTACATATACAAAAAGCAATACAATAGTTAAAATAAACATTACAGTTGAATAAATGTATAGATGTCTTAGAAAAAGTCCCATTAATCTCTACTTGAAATGGGAATATTCTTCGGCGGAGTTACATTTCATAAATTCGTTTGGTGTGAGGCGGTTATAAATCGATGACGACAACAGCCTGCTGACGTAATGAAAAATATCACTGTTCGTGATATGCTACGACGTTGCAGAAAGCGGGGAGCACACTAGGTGCATTAGAATGGGGATAACCATGCTTTGTTTTTCGATTTGGAGCGGTATGTGTGAGGTTTTATGGTCTGTGAATCAGTTTTACGGCTCCGCTAACGCGTCGCCGTAAAACTGATTCACAGACCATAAAACCTCCCACATACCGCTCCAAATCGAAAAACAAAGCATGGTTATCCCCTAATTTTATATGCTGTGATTTTTCATATTTTATAGGCTCTGATTTCAATTGACCAATCAGATGCGTGCTTTCTATTTTCGGTGCATTAGAAAGTAACTATTTTGTCGGTACCATCTCAATGTGTATGATCACGTGGTACTAACAACAACAACAAGTACTGAAACTTCCAGAATCCATCCGATTCAAAGTACTTATTCTTTTATACTGTCCTTATTACTTAACGTATTTTGATGAAATATGGCGCATAAAACGCGTCTTGTTAAGCTGCATTTGGTGGTCTCTGTACTTCGGCCCAAACTTATGTCGTTTTTGCGGAGAATCGATTTCCGTGTCGGTAGACACGGAAATCGATTCTTCGCAAAAACGACAGAAGTCTGTGCCGAACTCCCTGGACGACCAAATGCAGCTCATGAAGACGCGTTTGCTGCGCCATATTTCATCAAAATCCGTTTCATATTAAGGAAACTATCAAATAATACTTACTTTGGAGTGGGCAAGATTTCAACACATTCAGCCACTGTTGTTGTTGTTATAACCACGTGATCATGCACCTTGCATCTGTTTTACATTAGCGATGTAGTTGGCTTTGGACGTCGTTCTCTATACATTGTATGCGATTTTCAACATAAATATACATGTATTGAGATATGCTTATACGGGGAGTAATGTCTAGCTCACTGGCATACTCGTGGCTTTATTGGTGTTATGATGACCTTGCGAGTATAAGTGTAGAAATGTCATGACATTGGTCATACTATACAGTAAATGTTATATGCAGCCTATGATCAATAAATGTAAATCCAGTAATTGAAATTTCCAGACGATCCTAAATTTTCACTTACGAACATTTTAGTCATACGAAGTTTAGTGAAACGGGCACCTGATGCCTGATAACGAAGATAGACACTGCGAAGTACCGCTGTTCAGATATTAGAGCGTCTCCTAAGTCAGAACTGGCTGACCCGTTACTTTCATATAGTCTGTCTACCTACAGGTGTGTGTGTCAGTCAAGTTTGAGCAGTAGCTTATTTCACCAACAATGCACAGTATACTTTTCTAGCAAAGTATACTTTGAGGGAGAAATTTTCAATTTTAGGATAAATTTATTCATTTTTATTATACTGAATTTATTACATTATCACAGCCATTTTGGCTGTGATAATGTAATACATTCAGTATAATAATTCTGCATACTTTTAATAATCAAATATATGCAGTCGTTAAGTTCTATATGACATAATGCATTTCGGGAAAAATAAATGATTGCTCCCTCAAAGTATACTTTGCTAGAAAAGTATACTTTGCAATGTTGGTGAAATCGGCTACTGGTCTACACAGTGCATAAACTAGAGGACGTGTTGTAGGTGTGCAACAGTTTTCACATAGACACGTTTGTATTACATTAATGATAATATCGCGCAACATTCGAAACTGTCGTATCTGTAGTTTTACGAAAAATATGTTCGTTCATTTCGGGTCTTTGAAATTATCTGAAACATCATTGACTATCATGGACATGACAGCCAATGGCAAATACGTTCGTCAAACTACAGATATGGCTTTGTTTAGATTTTATTTATGGAGGTTTTCCTAGATAAATGTATTATGCACGTTTAGAATTTCACAAAAGTACTGTATTTTAGATCATTTTCTACA
The DNA here is from genome assembly GCA_029237695.1 of Conchocele bisecta. Lineage (NCBI taxonomy): Eukaryota > Metazoa > Mollusca > Bivalvia > Lucinida > Thyasiridae > Conchocele > Conchocele bisecta. The sequence continues at coordinate 26,702,270 of CM055268.1, read as the reverse complement.
CTTGTATCGATAACGTGTTGTAAAGTAATGTACATTTATCACGGCGTCAACACAGTGCGTATGTGCCGTGAAACACGGTGCCGTGAAACATTTTTGATATCCTGTCAATACGACATAAGCACTGCGTAAGAATATGTGCCGTGGCTGGGGTTTTATTTTTGCATTTTAAAGCCATTTGTAGGTGTTGACGGGATAAATAGAATAGTAGGTTAGTGCCGTGAATTGTAACAATATCTGGCTCGGCACGGAAACGTGATGTGCTCGGCAGAGCCTCGCCCATCCCGTTTCCTAAGCCTTGCCAGATATTTTTTCCCATTCACGGCACTAACCTACCATTCTCTATATACAAAAACTGGGCGTCTACTTAAACATCGTTAACACTTTCACCACTAAATAACTTAATATGGATGATTTCATGTTAAGCTTGAGAATATTCCATTATACGAGAAAGGGGGTCATTTTGTAAAATAAAAACAATATAGATCTATAAATGTCGATCTTGATGAGGCGGCGCGTTACGAGCCGACTTATCATGATCGGCCCTGTTTGCAAATATGTGACTGTGACTGGGGAAATGGGGGCTTATGGGTTTTGCCACCAGTGTGGATCCATATCAGCCTGTGCATCCGCACAGTCTGATCAGGATCTACACAGCTCGCGATTCCATCAATGAAACACCTTTCATGCTTCTAACAGGCGATATAGGACTTTGTCAGGCTACAGGAATGTATACACTTGCTATATATAGGCTTTAATTAAACACTTGTAGTCAGTGTTTTATTGCTCTTGAACGGTTGTAATTTTGCAAATACTCAATTATGGAATTTTGCTATTGATATCATCATTAATACACAGCTATATTAAAAAGAAATATCAAGTCGAACAAACTCTACATGTAGCAAGGTGTCCAGGGGGCCGTTTCACTAAACTTCATACGACTAACATGTTCGTAAGAGCAAATCCAGGATAGTCTGGAAATTTCAATTGATGGATTTACATTTATTGAGCATAGGCTGCAAACGTAGCATATGCTCAATAAATGTAGATCAAATAATTGTTTACAAGACAACATTGTTAATGTGATATATACAGACTATCATCATTTTGCACTTACGAACATTTTAGTCGTACGAAGTTTAGTGAAACGGCCCCCTGGGTCTTGACGTGCCTGGGCAATAATTCCGCGTGTAACATATTGCCCCTTGGTACTGTGGACACTGGGTAATACTGCCTCGGGTCGTCCACAGCACCTCGGGGCAATAAAATACTTGTGCAATGTGGGGTATATCCGAAACACTGTATAGGCGGGAGACACTCAAAATCCCCTGCACGGAAATCGATTCTTCGCAAAAACGACAGAAGTCTGTGCCAAACTCCATAGACCACCAAATGCAGCTCATGTAGACGCGTTTGCTGGGCCATATTTCATAAAAATCCGTTGCATATTAAGGAAAATATCAAATAATACTTACTTTGGAGTGGGCGACGTTGCTGTTGTTGTAACCACGTGATCATGCACCTTGATAATACCCTCTACTGAAAAATGACAGGGGCTATCATAATCCCCACTGTCGTTTTGCAGGGGTTATCATAATCCCATCCCCTCTGTCGTTTTGCAGGGGCTATCATAATCCCCACTGTCGTTTTGCAGGGGTTATCATAATCCCATCCCCTCTGTCGTTTTGCAGTGGCTATCATAATCCCCACTGTCGTTTTGCAGGGGTTATCATAATCCCATCCCCTCTGTCGTTTTGCAGGGGCTATCATAATCCCCTCTGTGATTTTAACAGGAGTATCATAATCCACTCTGTGGAAATGACAGGGCTATCATAATCCCCTCAATGTATAGGCTATTGTTGAATTATGGGCCCGTATTGTATGTCGACTGTGAATAGATCTGCGAATAGATTACCAGTTCATTAAAATGCAACTGTTAGTCGCAATGCTTGTTTGTACTTTTACGCCTACACGTCAAACGCAGAGTTTCTGAAATTGTCTCCATAGACAACCATGTCTAGCATGTATACAGTGGGGTCAGCGTGTACGTGCACACACGAACGAACACGACAGGTTGGAACCAACCTGTCGTGTTCGTTCGTGTGTGCACTTACACGCTGACCCCACTGTAGATGATGTGATTGGCAGTCGAAAGTCTTCGTAGTGCATGCATGTTATTGTATTGTCAAGGTGTATGATCACGTGGTTACAACAACAACAACAACGCTGACCCCACTGTATGTGTAATTAGCACATATTTGATACATTTTCGAGTTTTGTTTCTGCATTTACACAGCACCTGGGCAATGTATGGACATGAGGATGTGGTAACACAGTTAGATCACGTTCGTCCGAATGTACGATCATAATCCACTCGCGAAAGCTCGCGGATTATCTCCTCGTACATGTAATGCGGACCAACCGTGAATTAACTGTGGCTTATTGTTGACATTATGCAGCTTCGATACTGCTGTTTATTTGACCAAACGAGGTCACGACGCTGAATAGTATGTACTTTTAAGTACATACTTCTAAATATTGAAAGTGTTACCCTCATTTAAAAATAATATGTATAGAAATTCCGTCCACTGTTCATTCTATTACGAAAAAAGAACTACTTTTCTATGCGGGCTATAAATAATTAAAAAAATAAATATAGTTTTAGTATTTGTGGACCGTTTTTCAACCTTAAATTTAATTTTGGTTTTCTTAGTTACGACATTATCTAGTCCGGTTTAGGGGGCAATGTCCAAAATGTTTTGTTTTTCAGACATGATAGTCACACTCGTCCACTAATTCGGCTCTAACCCGAATTTTCTGGGTGTCAAGCAGGGCGACATGTAAATAAATAGTTTACATAAAAAGAATATGACATGTAACATCTTAATTATTTTGAAAAATCGAGTTGAATTTTCATATTTTTCAAATTTAATATTTGTGTCGCGTGTGCTTTAGCGGAAGGCGCTTCTATAGTCGCCGCGTTTTATGATATAACTTTAACCCTTTCACCCCTAAGTAATTGAAATGGATTTGTGTATGTTAATTTCCGGACCAATCCAATCGTTACAAAATGATTTTCAGACTAGTTCATTTATGAAAAGGGGGTGCTTTTGTTCTTAAGGATATGAAAATGACTTTCAAAAAGTGCAGATCCAGATGAGACGGCTCGTTACAATCCGGTTCATCTGGACCTGCACTGTTTGCATAAACCGCTATAGCTGGCTTCGGGTTCAAAGAGTTAAGACTACTTGACGGCTTGCTTCAATATTTGGACAATTGATACATGTGAGCATTGATATTTCCAACACACTCTTACATGATCATGTTACGGTCAAATCCATCGGCAGGCACGACACCGCTTCCGTGGCGGAATTCTGTTACTTGGCCAAACCCATTGCCAGATATTACGCGGACAAAACTAATAATGATGGATGTCAATAGCAGTAGCCACTGTCTGTGTTTCAGTGACGTCATTATGACGAGCTAGCCACGTGATCATGGGTTCAGGATCGACCAAGAGCCAGTCTCCCTCCTCCCCGACGCCGTCACGGACGTCACCCACCGTCACCAAGGCAGCCGTTAACGGCACCGCTACCAATCATGCAACACCGGCAACGAAGGGCGACACCGGCGGAAAAGCAGCGAAACGGGAGCCGTCGAAATCTGGGGTAAGGTCGAATACCGGATTATCGTGGTGGTCGACATGGCTTTGCGCCTTGTACAGCCGAATTGCGTTCATCGACGACTATAGTTCACATATTATATGATTACGCCGGGAAATAACTCTGACTTATTTTCTCCCACTTAATCATACATGTGAACTATAGTCGTCGTTGAACGATAGTCGGCTCTAACTTCAACGACTATTGTCAACTACTAATGTTAGCCGCATGGATTTTTTTGTATTAATTCCCTCAATTTAACAATTCGTTCCCACGAAATAACAATTCGTTCCCACGATATAACAATTCGTTCCCACGAATTAACAATTCGTTCCCCTGGGAACGAATTGTTAAATTGAGGGAACGAAGTGTTAATTCGACTGAACGAATTGTTAAATTGAGGGAACGAATTGTCTTTTCGTGGGAACGAATTGTTAATTCGAAAACCAACGAATTGTTATATCGTGAGAACGAATTAATACAAAAAAATCCATGTCCCCTCCGTAGTTTATGTCGTAGTCTGTTGTAATTAATTATAAAAAATACATCAAATATAAAAACATTACAAGTTTTTCGACATGTTACTAAATTTGTCATTCTTTGTCTGCATATCCATCGGCATAGTGTTCTTCTAACTTAAGCCAATGTTGTAAATGCTGTCGTACTTGATATTTTGCCACTTAACTGCTAATTTAAAACCTATTTGACCGACAATTAAAGCATGTGTCGCCAAGTATGTATGTACTAGTCGTTCTATTTCAGTGATTTATTTACATGTCTTCAACCAATTTCCCCACAAACCTGATATTCTAACCCAGCCGCTCTTACGACTACAGGGGGGCCGTTTCACTAAACTTCGTACTACTAAAATGTTCGTAAGTGCAAATTTACGATCGTTCGGAAATGTCAATTTTTGGATTTATATTTATTGAACATAGGCTGCATTTGCAGCCTATGCTCAATAAATGTAAATCCAATAATTATTTACAAGTAAACGTTGTTTATGTGATTTTTTTCAAACTGTCATAATTTTGCACTTACGAACATTTTAATCGTACGAAGTTTAGTGAAACGACCCACAGGAACCACAGGCAGTAATAACATCAATAACCATGTTATTGTTAAGATCATTAGTGTTTACCCTAGTCGACCAATAGCAACCAGTAATTCGGTTACCACATGATGGCCGCTGGCTAGTATTATTCGAGCGCTAGCGGAGAATTATGCAACCAACATCCACATTTGAGATCTTCCAGGTTTTATGCCAATGAGATAATGTCGGCCGCAGCACATATTTGGCGGGTCGAACTTTTTAAAAATAAGGGTCTTACGCCATAGAAATAGTTCTAACAACTTAGCTTGACCGCCTTTTCAGTGTGATAATTGTTTTGTTTGCTTTTTTGTGATAAACGTATGCTATTACAAATGTTTCCGTAGTCGAAGGGTGCGACGATTAACCGCCATTATCGATTATTCGCGATTCGTAACTCCATGGTTCGGTGCACGAATACAATCTTGTGGTTTTCCAAAAATCTATTTTAGCTCGTTGTTATTGTGTTGTTGTTGCTGCTGTGAAATTCCCGCGCTTATTTTTCGCGAAACGCTTTCCACTCTAGATTAATTATTATTCTACGTGTCATCCACAAACACATACTGCGAAGAATTTCAGGACGTTCAGTCCTTTGATTATTATTATGCTATGGGGAGTTTATCTTCTGGTGCTATGCTCTTCGGGTATAATGTTCTTTTAGTGGAACATTAGTAACACTGTATGGTTTCATTTTAGTATTGTTTACATGTTTGTGTATGTACTTAATATAGCGAAACCGCTGAGTGAGTCCTCAAAGTATACTGACTGATTTGAATTGCATGCAAGGTCAGTACGTTAAGTCATTTATCCTTTAATGTCTGTGGCATATATACTTACAATAATCGACAGATAATATTACTGGAATAACAATGTTAATTATATATTTTAACACGCTAAAACAATACCACTGGTAGTTCTGCTTCGTCTCAGGTAAAAGAGAGCAGCGTTCCGTGGAGTTTTCCATTTCGGAAATCTCCCGGTCATGTGTTATCTAACATGTGGACGACTCACGCCTATATGTATTCCATTGTTTTAACTATAGACTCGAGTATTTGTCATAAACACATATGAGACACGCCGTGCGATTTTGTACCTGCGCGATTGTTCATGAAATACATTTACAGAAACAGTGATCTTTTCTGTAAATGACGTCGAAAGATGACGAAATATTCATAGCACATGCGGAATAGTATTCCGCACGCATTTGCTATGAATATTTCGTCATCTTTCGACGTCATTTACGAGAAATTGTGTAAATATTTTCCATGAACTATCGCACATGTTCTTAGGTACACAATCGCATGGCGTGTCTCATATATACATGTACATACAATTTATTCGGTTGAAATCATGTATATACATGTACATGGTATAGTTGTGTCTGTGACTGGATAAAGTTTAGTTCCATATCAAATATCACACTTCTGTAGCCTGATAACGATAAACATGTATATTGCTTGTTAAAAGCATGCCGGTGTTTCATGGACGGAATGGCGAACAGTACAGATCCCGATCAGACAAAACCAATAATTCCCATTTCTCCAGTCACAGACACGATTGAGATACGCCATGCGATTTTGTACCTTCGGACATCTGCGCAATTTCATGAAATACGTTTACAAAATTTGCAATATTTTTCGTAAATGGCGTCAAAAGTTTACTAATGTTAAGAGTACATGCAGTATTATATTCCGCATGTACTCATTTGACATTTGACTTTATTTATAAATTTTCAATTTTGTAAACGCATTTAATCAAATTACGCAGATGTCCGAAGGTACAAAATCACATGGCATGTCTCAGTTAAGAACAGCCTACAATGTGCATGCATGCATACTATCAGTGTACCAGGTATTGTGCATGTATGTGAAATATGTAACACCGAATTTGCAAGTTTTTTTGTAGGTCAGTCATTTCGCGCTGTGTATACACGACTTACTTTTGGTAGATCTAACCTTAGTTTGTTTCAACTTGTCTTTGACATGGATATAGTATATCCACGGGTGACCCGTGGTAGCAACCCATTCAACACCACATGCCTGTATAGTGGCATTGGCAAGAAGTGTAGATCCAGATGAGCCGGCTCGTGACGAGCCGTCTCATCAGGATCTGCACTTTTTGCAAGTAATTTTCATATTTTTGAGAGCAGAAACACCCCCTTTTCATAAATGGACTAGTCTGAAAATAATTTTGAGACGATTGGATTGGTTGCAAAATTAACTTATCGAATTCCATTCCAGTTACTTAGGGTGAAAGGGTTAAGTTCCATATCACGCATGTGTAGACCAGCGACTTGTCTAGGCGTGTGTATACAGTTCTTTGTGTACCATTGGCACGCCCGTCTTTGTCTGCGAATTCTATAATGGTTGAGAGAACTTGTAGTTTCACGTGTACCAACATATGACGGAGTTCCGTGTTGTATACCTTGGAACGGAATCTGTGTTTACTGCTGGAAATAACCGACAATGACGGCAGTGGTATGTTTATATACATTGGATGTTTGGAATAAAAAGACAAATAGAGGATATCAAACGAGTTTACATTTGATATGAGATTTATGAAACGAGTTACGCACAATTTATGCACCGAGCCTCTGGCATATCAAAGAGAAACGATTTTGAGATTCTGTTTATCACATGACTTCAGCCTCCAAAGAGCAGAAAACTTTTCAGCGAGCAGACGCCATGGACTATTTTCGCACCTAGTTCAAAATCGCCACAGAAAAAAACGTAGTTTTAATCCTAGCACTAAAAGTTATTATACATTTGGTTCCTGTTCTTTGTAAACACTTCATACTACCAAACTGGAGCTCATTCTGACAATTGCAGCAATTTTAACGAGTCACGAGCCTGATGACGTCAACATCAAAACATCATTTGCTTTGTCGAGCTATTACGAACGTCATTTGAAACGTCTTTTATTCATTTGACATAACTTTGGCGCATAATACGAATACGTAATTAGGGTGATGAGGCCAGCCGATCAAATTCGCTCCAGGTGTTATTACACGCGTGTCATAACACATTTATGAAATGGGTTAAAACACGGCATAACAAGGATTGCATGTGATAATTGTTTTTATTATCTCTTGTATGTTTTGTATGGTTTTGTTGTTGCTGTACTTTACTATCTGAAGTTCTTGTACCCCAACTTGTTTTCAGAATATTTTTGTTTCATACACTTTCTTGAACTGGGATGTGACTGGAGAAATGGGGCTTATAGTTTGCGGCTATGGCTGATCCTTATCAGACTATACACCCGCACAGTCTGATCAGGATCTGCACTGTTCACCATTCCATGAATGTAGCGTCCGTCATTCTTCTAACAATCAATATAAATCGTTAGTATATGTTTCCCATTGAAACATTATGGAACTGAAGACGTCAATATCTTTCCTTATTGACGTCTAGTGAGTTCATATTGGTCAGTGTCGGAACTACGCTTCACGTCGCAAAATAGTTCCTTCTATATCACCACTAATTTGTTTTTCTTTATTTACATTTTGTATATTTTTTAAGCGCATATAAATTGCGAATGATGTACGTATATACTGAAAAGGTCAATTGAAATGTATGTGGATATATGCCACTCCTTCCGCCGCGCAACGATATTGCGCTCCTAAAGTCACACAATATCGCACCCTGCGGGACTCGTGCATATATCCACATACAAATCAAATAACCTATAATTATTAGTCTACAGAAGCGTGCTATTTGATCAGGAGTTACACTATTGACAACTCCCATAAGCTCCATTTCTAGTAACACAGCCACAAATCAGAATGCCCATGCAGTGAAACTCAATTTTCAATTGAGACACTCCATGCGATTTTGATCGTAAGAACATGTGCGATATCTCATGAAAAATATTTACAAAATTTACGATATTTTCCGTAAATGACGTCGAAATATAACACAATTTTCATAGCAAATGCGGAATACTATTCCTCCGCATTTGCTTTGAAAATTGCGTCATCTTCCGACGTCATTTACAGAAAATATCACATTTACTGTAAATATATTTCATGAAAAAACGCAGATGTTCTTAGGTACAACGCATGCCATGTCTCAATTAGCAATTCCAATCAATGGACATTTGTAGCAGATCACAATCAACCCCGTATGTTACCTTGTAGGTGGACGAGTGGTATCCACAAGTAAGTGGTGACGTCACACGGTGGATGGGTAGATGGGTGGATGGGTGGAGGGGTGGAGGGGTCAGTGCCGGTACAGGTCCGTCTCCAGTTGGGAGGTGGACCCCTACTCACACCGACCTCGTTTATATGTGTTTTGGATGGCCCCGGCTGTGCTGCTATCTCCCGTGTCGTAACGCCGTATTTCCAGATAGTTGAATACAAAATAAATGACATGGAACATTAGGAAAGATGTTAGAGTTGGTACGCAATTAAATTACACATGATGTCATGTATACGGACAATACTGTAGGAATGAATGGCCTTTTTGTGGAATTTATCGGGGTATAAACTTGGAAAAGTCGCGGGAATACTGGACGAAGGCCGGAAGGCCTCGTCCAGTATTTCCGCGACTTTTCCAAGTTTATATCCCCGATAAATTCCACAAAAAGGCCATTCATTCCTTATAATTCCAGCATTTTAAATAAATTAATCAAGAAAATGTGTTTATTTTCCGTTTTCTTAAGAATTATTTTAACTGCGCCTCACGGTTACGGAAAGTAGTTCGGCGTGGGAGTTTACTGGGAGATAAATTTTGGACACAGACTTGCTATAAAGGGCCAATCAAATGTTAGGGAATTGTGTAAATATTTTTGTGCTAGAATTATTGTATTTTGTTTTCGAAACGACAATGCGATTACTGTCTGTTTCACGAAACCTGCCACATTTTACGGATATATAAACAATGCAAAAACATTTTTTCCGATAATATTAAATTTTATCAAAATTTAAGAGTGAACCTTCCGTTTATTTCGTGACATTTGGTCCAATATTGATTTTATTTCCAAACAAAATTGTTCCCATCTTAAATCCCCATAGACATATTCACAGAGTGAAGATGTCTATATGGGGATTTAACCTGGGGAATTTATTTTTTTCAGAAATTGTGGACCGATTTTCAAAATTCAGCTAAATCATTTCGAAGCTATCGAGCCAGATAGTGGAGTCAGTTTCCAAATTGTTGTCGTTTTTTTTCTTCTCCTCCCCTAACTCTTTAACCTCCATGTTAAATTCCCATAGACAAATCAATGTTTCGTAATAAGATAAATATTTGACAAAATTCCAAGAAATAAAAAGATGGCTCATTCTTAAATTTTGATAAAATTTAATATTATCGGAAACATTATTGTTATTGCATTGTTTATCTGACCATACAATTTGGGCAGGTTTCGTGAAACAGACAGTAGGGAGGTAGCAGCAAAGCAGGGTCCAATGTTTGGCTGTTGCACTATATTAGGGATGTGATTTTCTCAGTATGGATGTCAATAGCAGTAGCCACTGCCACTGTCCTTCCATATGAGACACGCCATGTGGTTTTGTACCAAAGAACATGTGCGATTTTTCATGAAACATATTTACAGAAGTAGAGGATCTCAAATGAGTTTCCATTTGATATATTAGACCATGCACAATGTATGGACCAAGCCTCTGGCGAGTTACATAACATTTCTGACGAGTTTCATAAATGTTATATCAAATGGAAACGAGTTTGAGATTCTGTTGGAGATATCGGATACGTTTCAGTGAGAAGACGCCATTGACTATTTTCGCATCTCATTTCCATTTGATATGAGATTTATAAAAATCGTCAGCAGATTCATGCATTCAAACAGCTAATTTACACATATGTATTACGGGCCGCAGTACACGTCACGTGATACAGCCGCATCAATTTCAAAAGTTCAGTGGTACCATTGTGAACTGGTCTGGTGACGTAGCGGCGCATTCTAGAAACGTCATGAGACACATGCATTACTCGGTATTGGCTTTGTCCCGGAATGAGCATTGGCTACAGCCATTGTCAAACAGCACGCGCTGTACGTTTGAACACGGATGTGAGCGGTGTCGAAAACGGCAGTCATGTAACAATAATAGTTTAAGCCGTCAATCTGACAAATTCCGCCAAATCTACCGTCAATGATCCTCTGGCGGTTGTTGTAACTTAGTAAGGGAAGCTACTTGCGATTATTGACCTATTTATAAAACTAGTCTGTGTGTGTAGGCACAATAGGCAATACTCCCGTTTTTGTCTCATCTAGGACCATTTACATATTACGTGTTATCATTTAAAAGGTTTTCTAGAGTTGAGTAATTGGTCGCGGTTGTGTGCACGTTCGTGTACATACTATGCATACTAATACTCGTATTATATTAGTTACACTGTCGCATATACAGTGAAACCGCTCTAAGCCGGACACCCTGGGGACCCTCCCAGGGTATCCGGTTTAGAGAGATTTCACTGTAAAATTCACCAGACATTTGATATTCTGTTTTTAGTAGATTTGGGTGGAATTCTAGTCTTATTTTTCAATTAGTTTGCATTTTGATTACGTTGATAAAACCGTACGCCATCTTTCCATATTTCCAGCAATATGTAGGTCTTCTCGACACAACTACTAAGCTGTTAAATCTACTAAGAAGGTGACATCGGCAGGTGTTACTGTTCAATTTTCCGGGGCATGTTCACTTTATCGCGTCAAAATCGCTTCAGTATTTGCTGAGGTATTACATAAAGTATGGTCTGATGTGACGGATTGTTCTTACAGGAGGCAATGCACCCCATCCAAATAGCAGGTGCCCGTGACGTACTATACCCACCGTGTACATGCAGAAATACAAATGTTCTTTATTCTGTTGATGATGTACGGAGCCCCGCAGGGGACATGGATTTTTTTTTATTAATTCGTTCCCACGAAATAACAATTCGTTCCCATGATATAACAATTCGTTCCCTCGAATTAACAATTCATTCCAACAAAATAACAATTCGTTCACTCTAATTGACAATTCGTTCCCACGAATTAACAATTCGTTCCAACGATATATCTATGCAAAATAATTCAGCGTAGTTCAAGTTTCTCAAAATACTATACCATGCAATAGTATTTGCGTGATAGCTGAAAACAGAGTTATGGTATTAAATTGTAAATCCGGGCCTTTTTTATATTAATCATATACGTGGTAGAATAGATAATTCGATTGAATCGATATTTTATATTATACTTGTACGTCATACTTAACCCTTAGACCGCTATCTTATTTTTTGTCGTCTGCTGTTTATTTTCTATTTTCCATTTTTATCATCAAAAACATGCTATGCAAACACTTTAGAATAATTTACAGCATGCTTTGACAGCACTTTAGAATCATTTCCATTGTAAATGATTCTGAAGTGCTGTCAAACCATGTTTTTATTCAGAAATAAGGCAATATATAAAAGCAACAGCAGACGACAATTGTTGTGTATAGCCGGCTAAGGGTTAATAACTAGAATTAATTGGGATTTTACATGTTACATCATGACACGTCGGCAAAGAGAATTACACCACCGTCTGCGCTAATCTTGCCAATATTTGACAATTGATTTATTTCAAAATACTTGACACTATATATACAGTGGAACCTCTCTAAACCGGACACCAAGATAACACATGTGATCTTATTTTTGATGAGTTTCTTAGTCATTTATCTCCGGTGATAATGTCTGTTAGTGATCGCATTGCACACAACTATGGCTCAGAATGATCAAATTCCCGATTTACAGTGAAACTTCTCTAAGCCGGATAGGTTCACTTCACTGTACTGTGGTGGGATACGGTGGGTTGGTGTGTGTGTGTGTGTGTGTGTGTGTGTGTGTGTGTGTGTGTGTGTGTGTGTGTGTGTGGTGATGGGGGTGGGGGTGGGGGAGCATTTCAGCTACATTCCACACCATGATGCCTTTAGATCTGGGTTGACGGAGAACAACTGTACCACAAGAGTTATTTATTTAAAAATCAATCAAATCATTCAAATAACACAATTTATTATATACCTTCCCATGAAATACATAGTTATACATGTGAATAAAAGTCATATGTTCTCATCGATGAAATAAACATCTTCCGGTGAAAATACGACTACTTCCGCTATCTATATTCATAACGCGCACCTGCAGTGCCGGACTGCAAATAGGCTGCAACATACACATTCATTACCGTATACAGTCTAAAAAACTGCTAATTACCATGGAGCGGTATATAATAAATCTCGTGGTGTGAAATGTCCATATTTCACGAGTGCCGTTAGGCACTCGTGAAATATGGACATTCCACACCACTCGATGAACATATATGTAATATTCGTTGCAAAAATATGAATATCCTCTATTTCCTTCATACTACATTTGTATCTTCAAAACAACACATACCCAGGTCCGTAACCAGAGGTAAAAAGCTGACGAGGTGAACAAAGTCTCGATATGGGGGTAAGGAAGCATTCTCCCCGCCACCACCCCTTAAGAAAATCGGCAAAATGGCCTCGTCTGCCTCAACCTGGGGCCCGTTTCACTAAACCTCATACGACTAAAATGTTCGTAAGTGCAAATTTAGGATCGTCTGGAACTTGTAATTTATGGATTTACATTTATTGAGCATATGCTGCACATGCAGCCTATGCTCGATAAATGTAAATCCAATAATTGTTTACAAGAAAACATTGTTAATGTGATATTTACAGGCTATCATAATTTTGCACTTACGAACATTTTAGTCGTACGTAGTTTGGTGAAACGGCCCCTGGTTACGGTACTAGTACCTACAAAAGATAATCTCTTAACCGATTTTTATTCACATTATTTCAATACCATGTCAAACGAAATTGTCTGTTTTCATGATATTAACGAATTCTATATACTACCCTTTAATTTCGATCTGTCTATCTCTTCATACTGCTTCACACCCTCACGGTACTTTCGAGCAGGTGTGCCTGTTTCTATTAGTATCGATTTAGTAAAGGATACAAGTAAGACCAGGTATCAACAGTAATAGTTTGGTTAAAAGTCATGCAATAAGAATGAAAGTAGGTTAAAAACATCACTACAAGAGTTATGGTTTTGTATGGTGGATAGATAGATATTCTTTATTTATAGAGGGTGACTCGGTTGGTCGGAACCAATCTTCCCCGAGGCCCTCTTAAGAAGTGCATATACATACATAAATATACAATACATATTGCAATGATTACATGATGTATGCATACGTAAATTTAATATGAAGAAATAATAATGATGAGCCATAACGAACAGTGGTACCTGTGTCCCGACAGTCCCATATCAGACTGCGCATCGGCGCAGCTTGATCTGGGTCTAACACGTTTATTTCTCGGTGATAGTTTCAGTTTTTGCTACGACATCCTCAGGATTTCACCATTACTGTCTGTTTCACGAAACCTGCCCACATTTCACGGCTATATAAATAATGCAAAATTAATACTTTTTTCGATAATATTAAATTTTAGCAAAATTTACGATGAGCCTTCTTTTTATTTCGTGAAATTTGGTCAAATATTGATTTTATTGCGAAAAAAAACCACAATGTCCCAGAGACATCTCTATCAGTCTATAGGGATTTAACAGGGGGACATTTTTAGAATTTCAGAAATACTGGACCAATTTTCAAAATCTAACTTTTGATTTCTTAGTTAGATCATTTCCAAGCTATCTAGCCAGGTTTCTGAGTCAATTTACCATTTTCTTTTAGTTTTTTGACTCCTCCCCCTGATCCTCAGCCTCCTTTTCCCCCATGTTAAATTCCCATAAACAAATCAATTTTTCGTGATAAAATCAATATTTGACCAACTTTCACGAAATATAAAGAAGGCTCATTCTTAAATTTTGCTATAATATAATATTATCGACAAAAATATTGTTTTTGCATTGTTTATATAGCGTAACATTTGGGCAGCTTTCGTGAAGCAAACAGTAGTGATTAGGGATTAAGGTGAATTAAAACACATTTAATTTGGTGTTTGGGTTTGTATTACCGTTAGTATTATTAAACAACTTGACACATACGAATAATCGCTACTTTGTTTACTTTAGAAATAATTTATACCTGATGACAAGTGTCAGTGTTGGTGACGACTAGCTGATCTATTTAGCCATGTATATATATATATGATATATGTATTCACGTTCACAGTGTTAATGCCCTTCGTGCGTTCCGGCTTTAAGTCGTCCCGAGTTATCTGATCAGGAGATACATTGGTAATAATCTCAAGAAACACCAGGGGCCCGTTTCACTAAACACCGTACGACTAAAATGTTCGTAAGTGCAAATATAGGATCGTCTGGAAAATTCAATTGATGGATTTACATTTATTGAGCATAGGCTGCTCAATAAATGTAAATCCAATAATTGTTTACAAGAAAACATTGTTAATGTGATATTTACAGAATATCATAATTTTGCATTACGGACATTTAAGTCGTACGAAGTTCCTGATCAGGAGGTACATTGGTAATAGTTTCAAAAATCACTAGTTACAGATATCTGGAGATAAGTGGCGACTGGGAATCATAATTAATATATGATATTGTAGTTTCAAAAAATATTATAATAATATAAAATTTACGCCCAACGAGGGACTCGAACCCCCGACCCTCAGATGTCTGAGTGAAAATCAAACGTAAAAGTCTGATGCTCTACCGACTGAGCTAGCCGGGCTATATAAAATTAATATCTGTAAGGTAATGTAACGGTGAACTCGGGTAGTATTAAACTTAAAATAAATCCATATGGCATACCTAATATATTATTAATACTTAAGTTGTGTTTACATGCGTCGCGGATGTGAAACTTAACCTGACATGTTTTTATTCGTTACACAATGTTATAAGCATGTATATGTGTTTATAAATGGTAGACCAGGATTGACCAATGTATGTCTGTCTGGTCAGAGATTACACTGTTCGTTCAGCGAAGAAAACACAATTTGTTTGTAGCAATCAATATACTAGTGATCTGTATGAAGCTGTTGGATGCACCAGCGGGCTAGTTCCAACTGTATGGTGTACGAACGGGTCGAAACAAAACTTACAGGTGCAGCTGTTGGCTGTATAGTTTACAAGTGGACCTATAAATACAGCTATACCGGTAAAATTTACAGGTGCACGTGTAAATCTATAGGTCAACCTGCATATTTTACAGATGCACCTGTACAATTGTATAGGTGCACTTGTAGACTGTATAGTTTACAATTGGACCTATAAATACATACCGGTAAAACTTACAGGTGCACCTGTAAATCTATAGGTCAACCTGCATATTTTACAGATGCACCTGTACAATTGTATAGGTGCACCTGTAATTTTAGTTTTGACCCTATTCGTACACGATACAAATAGTCCCGTTTTCAGACTGATTTCGTTCTATTCATTTTTTAAAAGACCAAGTCCGATCTTTTTCAAACACACCTGCTGACCTAGCTCCAGCAGTGCACTTTCAGAACAATAGCTACACATGTGAATACGGGGACCCGCACGGGACGAACTTTTTTTTTTTTTATTAATTCGTTTCCACGAAATAACAATTCATTCCCTCAATTAAATAATTCGTTCCTACGAATTAACAATTCGTTCCCGCGAATTAAAAACAATTCGTTCCCTCAATTTAACAATTCGTTCGCACGAAATAACAAATCGTTCTCACGGGAACGAATTGTTAATTCGTGGGAACGAATTGTTATATCGTGGGAAAGAATTGTTAAATAGAGGGAACGAATTGTTATCTCGTGGCCGAATTAATAAAACAAAAAGAATTCTACGTCCCCTGCGGGACTCCGTACTAGTGTTCTAGCTGAAAGTCAGAGAACTAAACAATGACACAAAAAAACCCGCCATTATTATAACAATAGTCCGTTTTATTCTATTAATAGGCCTTTATTTGCGTGATTGGTCTTTTCCACTAGACTGTCAACAAATGCCATAAGCCCCATTTCCCCAGGATTAGATGTGAATGCTTATTGCAGGGCTCTCGGACGGCGAAGCCTGGGGAACCGCCGAACTACCACCGCGCCCAGATCCCCCCACCCCGCCCACCCAGGACCATGAAGAAGGATATTTTCTTATTGGAGAAATACAAGGACGTCGACGATTATGTCCTCAACGTAAGCTCATTGCTTTGTTTGGTGTATGTATAAGTTACTTGTTAACTAAGTTAATTGTTATATATTGGATTTTGAAGTAACACAATACTGCGGTCGCTAACGCTCCCTCGCATTTAATTCCTTAAACATTCAATATGTGAACAATAGCATACTTATAATTAGCCAGGTTTATAATGCAGTCTCCCATCCGAGTATTGATTTTTTCAATTTACTGTACATTAAGTATGTGCGTACTCGTAGTGTTAACGGTTGGAACATGGTCATCATTAAAAGGAAGAAAACACAGTTGTATTAATGAAAAATAAAAGTTACCTGAAACCTCATGGGCGCCGCAATTACGCCAGACAATAGACCACGTGATCCCATACCATGATTTAGAAGTCTTCAATATGGCCACAGAAATGTGCCTCGAACAACATTTTTGTTTCATTTTATTTTGTGATGAAAGTAACTACAGTACCTATATCTGTGATCTGTGATAGAACGTTTGGCATGTATAATACACATGGTAGCATCACCACATAGCCATGTTTATCCCGTCAACACAGTGCGTATGTGCCGTGAAACACGGTGCCGTGAAACATTTTTGATGTCCAGTCAATACTATTTTTGCATTTTACAGCCATTTGTAGGTGTTGACGGATAAATCGAATAGTAGGTTAGTGCCGTGAATAGGAAAAAATATCTGGCGCGGCACGGAAACGGGATGTGCTCGGCAGAGCCTCGTCCATCCCGTTTCCTGAGCCTTGCCAGATATTGTTTTCCCATTCACGACACTAACCTACTATTCTCTATGTATATTGAAGGGATCAGTGGAAGAAAGTGAAAGAGTTAGCACCCTTTCTCCCACTGACGCCTTCGATTGATTACAACTACATGTATATGTGCACACGTAATGACATTTTCCTTGCGAATACGGTAAGGCCATGCCTTTTTTCTCTGTTAAGCATCCACCAAGATGGCCAAAACTCTAAGTACCGGTAAATAGAGAATAGTAGGTTAGTGCCGTGAATGGGAAAAAATATCTGGCAAGCCTACAATTCTATTTATGCCGTCAACACCTACAAATGGCTATAAAATGCAAAAAATTGTATTGACTGGATATCAAACATTATTCACGGCACCGTGTTTCACGGCACATACGCACTGTGTTGACGGGATACAAACCAAAGAAGGCCTTGAACAAAATGTTTCATTTATGTTAAAAAATGTCGAGGAAGTTTTTAAAATGCATTTAAAGTGGCGCCAAATAGGAAGAAAATACTCTTATTAAACGTATCGAGTAAACTCATGAACGGATTTAAAACTTGGACAAGCCCCAATCAGTTTTCATATTACTTCACCAGTTGACAGTGTAAACTAGCATACACAGTGCGTTTCTCTCTCTCACAAAATCACTCTCAAGACCTACCGGCACGCGGACGCTTAACAGCGAAAGAACTTGGTAATGCCTAAGTGATACGTTATATATTTCACAGGCACCTCCAAAACTGCTAGTGGGAAATTTCAACGACTTGATCAAGTACCTTACACGCAGCAATGAGCAGTGGGATGACCTGTGTAAATTACGGGCCATATTCCTGTGGGTGACCTCCATTGACGTGTACAACCTGAAGGTGGACGGGGTGCCACCCACCCACTCGCCGCTCGAGTACTTCACCAAGATACAATGCAACATGGGAAACCACGCCCATCTCGTGTCCGGCCTCTGTCAGTAAGTATGACACGGAGGTCAACATGTGCCTCATCTACTATACAGCCCGGACGTGTTCCTGATTCCACAAACGAACACGTCGTTCTGACAACCTTTTTCGTTGGCCCCACCACGATAGTGGTACCACGATAGTGACACTATTACCATTGTCCGTCCCGTCCCGTCCCGTCCCGTCCCGTCCCGTCCGTCCGTCCGTCCGTCCGTCCGTCCGTCACAAATTCTTAACGCTCAGGTAAATGTTATATAATTTATGTTCTCTTGCAAGGATATGCTTCATATTTCATATGCGCATTTGTCTCATGATCCTCTAAATTCATCTACATTGCTTGGCCCTAAATGATACCCTTTTGTGTTGATGGGCCGTTAAGCACCATTCCATTCCATTCCTCTACCGCTCCCCGATAAAGCCACGTTGGTCATGCCCCCGTTAAGCTCAGAGACAAGGTCACATACTTGGTGCGTCAAAAACTTTAACGCTCGGGTAAACGTCTTATAATTTATGTTTCCTTGCACCGATCTACTTCATATTTCATACACGCATTTTTCTAATGTTTGATTTATTTGATTTATATTCCTAATGTTGTTTTTAATTAGAAAAGTATGTTTTCGTTGTTTTAAACGTGACGTTGAAACGATGTCAGAACGATGCGTTGGAAGAAATGACTGGCTTTTAAATAATTGATAGCCGAGTATTTAAAATACCGTTACGAAATATCGTTTTCGCGTATATAAAAACTGGATAATGATAATGAATAACGTTCGTTTTCACTTCATTTTCGCTTGTTTCGTTTGTGAACCTTCAACAAATCTTCGCTGTAATGTTCGGTTCAACATGTGTGATCACCGTATATGATGGCCGCTGCACGTGTGCCTGTATGCGGCCTTGAATGGTTATATATTTAAGTTTACATGTGCTCTTCTGCATCCTTTGTATACATGTTATATTTTACAACAACTTCCATTTCTGCTCTGAACACTTTGTAACACCCCAAACACCATATGCATTATCTCATTTAGAAAGTTCCAGCTATACTGTGCTCCATTGCGCATCTTACTGTTAACATTCAAAGGGGTTTACCCCTGCCACTATTTTACTGTATATCGGACATTGCTTTGTATTTATATTATAATAGGACTGTATTTAAGCCATTTGAGGATGCTACAATTTTTGTAGTATGAAACTTTTGAGAACAAAATCTCTCTATTACATGTACCTTTTTGGAGGAATAAACAACATAATGATTTGTATGCCCCATCACGATAGTGGAGGGGGCCTTTAGTGTTACCCTTGTCTGTCCCGTCCCGTCCCGTCCGTCCGTCACAAAACTTTAACGCTGGGTAAATGTCTCATAATTTCTTCATCCTTCGACCGATCTGCTTCATATTTCACATACACATTGCTCTAATGGTCCTCTACCGCCCTGTGCCAAATCCATGTTCGTCCTGCCCCCGCCAAGCCCATGGTCAAGGTCACAACAGTGCGATTATTGTAAAAAAAAATGGCACCACTTTGCGTCTGTGTGAAAGAAAAAACATGACAGGGCTAAACAATCTGTGAACGAAGTGAATTACGGGAAAACCAGTTGCGACTCTGCAGATGATGATGACACTGGATCTACAGCATGTATTGCAAAAATCCACATGCAGGCTGTCTGCGTATAATGGTGGCACATTAGAAAGCGTAGGTTACTGTAAATTGCCATACAGACGTGCAAACAAGGATCTTTCTATTCTATTGGTTTCCATGTTGACAATACATACTCACCACCCATATTTGGTATAAATACATGCCTTGACCTTCAGTTGGTCAAATTGACATACTCTGTTGAGACAAACACTGCCAATCCCTTAAACAAGGAAACTGTCTTGTCTGAATATGCAGACGTTTTCAAAGGAATAGACACGTTTTCTGGTGAATGTAATATCCAAGTCGATCCAAACGCTAATTAAGCCTGTAGTACACCCACCACGGCGTGTACCTGTAGCACTGCGTGACCGACTCAAACAGGAGTTTGACTGAATGGAAGAGCAATCCATTATCACAAAGGTCATTGAACCTACTGAATGGGTCAATACCATGGTCGTTGTAGAAAAACCCCAGCCAGGCAAACTAAGAGTATGCTTGACCCACATGACCTCAACAAAGCAATCTTAAGACCACATTACCCCATGCGAACACTTGAGGATATACTGTCGGACCCAGTAGGTTCACAGTAGTACACTAAGCTGGATACACGATCAGCTTACTGGACGTGTAAACTGTCTGATCACAGCTCGATCCTCACAACGTTCAATTCCCCATATGGTCGTTATCGTTATTTACGACTACCCTATGGTCTTAAGAGCTCACAAGACATGTTTCAACGTAAACTTGATCAGTGCCTTGAAGGTCTAGATGGCGCAGTTTCAATTGTTGATGATGTTATCGTTTATGGGAAAACACGCCAAGAACATGACCAAAATCTGCACAAAGGACTACGTCGTATGTCGTAAAAAGGCATCAAACTTAACGAAGAAAAGTTAGATGTCGGTGTGACAGAGGTTCCATATTTTGGACACATCTTGAGTACACAAGGTCTCAAGCCAGGCCCAGCAAAGGTGTCTGCAATCAAAGATATGGACCCGCAATCGTGCGCGGAACTGGAAACAATCATGGGCATGGTTAATTATCTGTCCAAGTTTGCCTCAAATCTCTCCGAGATTACAAGCCCCTTGAGCAAATTACTCGCCAATAATGTGCTTTTCTCATGGGACAAACCACAGGATGATACTTTCCGAAAGGTCAAAGATCTTATCACAAAGAATCCAGTCTTGTCATATTAAGACTCGACAAAGCCAGTGACAGTCCAGACTGACGCATCTAGATCTGGATTAAGTTGTGTTCTGATACAGGAAGGCAAACCAGTTGTTTATGCTTCCAAATCACTGACTCCCGCAGAAACCCGATACGCCATGATCGGACTCGAATTGTTTGGTATTTTATTTGGCATGAAACTGTTTCACCAGTATGCATACGGACGGACAGTACAAGTGGAAACCATTTGCCTCTCATATCTATAATGGGAAAACCTCTCCATTCATGTCCTCCCATATTACAGCGTATATTACTGCAGCTTAACAATATGATCTGTCAGTGAAACATGTTCCTGGCAAAAAACAATACCAGTTGCTGATACGCTATCCCGCAAGTCAGTACCAGACATATACCCCAACCTTATTAAAGGTATGATTCACAGGTACATGCCGTATTGGCGAACTTACCTGTCAATGACCGCAAGTTGCAAGAAATTGCAAACTTGACAGAGCAAGACACATAATTGATTTTGCTCAAAGAAACGATTCTAAAGGGATGGCCCAATTGCAGAAAGCAATCTCCACCTGAAAAGTGGAGTATTGGAATTACAGAGATGAACTAACTATAGCAGATTATCTTATCCTGAAAGGTATCCAAACTCATAATTCCTACTGCACTCAGATCCAATATGTTGCAAGCTGTGCACATTGGCCAACTAGGCATTCAGAAATGCCTGAGGTGAGCGCGAGATATCATGTTCTGGCCGAACATATCAGCTGATATCACCAAAATGGTAGAAAGCTGTTCAATTTGCCTTGAACATAGAAACTCAAACGCCAAAGAGCCTCTGCTATCACATGCTGTACCAGACCACCCATGGCAAACTGTTGCTACGGACATTTTCACGTGGAATGACAAGGACCTTCTGGTAACTGTCGACTGTAACTTCGAAGTACAACAGTTACACAGCATGAAATCCAAAACTGTCATTGCTAAGTTGAAAAGTGTGTACAGCAGGCATGGTGTACCAATTACACTTGTGTCAGATGGAGGTCCACAATTTACATCCCACGAATTTGCGGACTTTGCAAAATAATGGGATTTCCATCATGCCACCTCCATATTTTCATAAAAGCCAAAGCAGCAGGTACAGACCCATATTTGGGCATACTGGAATATCGAAACACCCCCATAACTGGCTTGGAATGGTCACCAGCAGAGTTATTGATGGGACGGCGGCTTCGCTCCAGTTTACCGACCACCTGTGAGCAGTTATTGCCAAAAACACCGGATACTGTTTCTGTTCGTGAAAAATCACATCCAGTCACAAACAGAGCAAGAAACACCACGATAAGAATGCCATAGCTTTAAAACAGCCAAACACAGGCGACCCTGTTAGAGTTCAGAAAGACAACAAACTCTGGAAACCAGCAGTTGTAGTCCAGAAACACAATGCCAGATCCTACATTGTTCAAACTGCAGATGGCGCAAACTATCGCCGTAACAGACGCTTTCTAATGAAAACAAGGGAGAATCCCATTGTGCTACAGACAGCTGATTGTGAGTTAATGTTTGGAAAACAAAATGACATTGCAGGCAAACCACAAGCTCACAAATCTGTCAAAGCCCTTGTAAGGAAACGAATCCTATACATTCACCTAGTCCACAGGGAAATGTCAAGTTACCAACTGCAGGTATGCGACTGCGCAGTGGTCGTATTGTATATATAAGAACGCATAAAACTGTATCTACATTGATACATAGTGTACAAAACAATAGTCTAGGACATACACACATTGTACATCAATGTGATTACACTATGTGACAGTTCTGAACATTGACTAGTCTACAAGAGTGTAATTCTCGTGAGCCATAATTAGGTTTTGCTGACAGATAAACTACATTCACTGTTATAATTGCCTCCCACTCTAGGTACAGGGCAGGACATATCTAATATATTTGCAATGAGCCGAATCAAGGGTTAATGTAACCAGTCTGCCGAATCTTTGTAAAATAAGCAGGCGCAAATTAATATGTAAAATTCACTCGGGAGTGTTTGTATTAACGGTTTATCTAATTAACATGTATCAGCTGAGTCAACAATTACATAGTCCTATGAAATCACATTATATATGATTTCAACTTTGGTTTAAAGATCCACTCGATATGCACAGCATTTTAATAAAAAAGGGAGATGTTGTAATATGACATTCATACATGTAAATGATGTATACAGGTTGTATAACTATGTGGTTTAAACCTGTACTGCAGCATGCCATGTAGTTGTCTACCCTGCTGTATTTGATACCTATATATAGTGCTGCTATGCTGCTAATTACTACTTTCACATACGCTCTCTCTCAGTGAACAGTCACATATATGTTATGTATAATAAAGTGTATAGCTAGAATAACAAGTCATTCTTCATTGCATACATACCAAATACATAACATTACAAGCATGTTAGACAAATTCAAGCGATTCAGGGAATTTGGACAATGGTGAATGACAAAGTATTCATATTAATACAACGCAAACTACGATACACATGTTATAATAATATTTAATTTACTTGCAGAATGGCTGGGATTCCGTGTGTGATTATAAGCGGCATGAACAAGAGTGCCGCTTACGAGATTGGCACGAAATGTGACCGGAAGAGCATGGGCGCCCAGTGGAATGCAGTATATCTGAACGATGACTGGCGCTTCCTAGACGCTTTCTGGGCATCGGCCTGTGTGGTCGGGCGAAAGTCTGGCGAATGGACACTGGTCGACTCCGACGGCAATGTAACCCAAGAAGATGAGGACTTGTCGGAAGGAACTACTCAACACAGAATCAACGAATTCTACTTTCTACCAGACCCGGACAAAATCATCTGGACGCACTACCCAGACGAGCAGCAGTGGCAGCTGCTGGAGAAGGCGGTCACAGTGAAGGAGTTCGAGGACCACGTGTACCTGCGGGAGAGGTTCCACTACCTGGGCATGAAACTGATGCCGAACAGCCAGGAAAGGTGCATTCTCACGGCTAAAGACGGCGAAATTGAATTAGTGTTTTCTTTGCCCGTACGCCAAAGCGAGACGTCTCGTTTTAAGTACATGTTGTACCAAGGACAGTCGAATGGCGGGGACGATGATGAAATTTCCAAAGACGTTTACCTAGATCGGTTTGTCATGTTTGAACACACGGCGAATCTTCTGAGGTTCACGCTCAGATTCCCCATCAAAGGGAAATTCAAAATGGACATTTTTGGTCTGGATATCAACGAATCTGACATTTTTGACTTATCATGCACATATATAATCACTTGCAATGAGCCCAAGAAGAATTGCCTTCCATTACCAGACATGCCGCCGATAGGCTGGGGGCCAGGGGTGAACTCCAAGGAGGCTGGGTTAAAGCCTATTACGCACGATGGCGCCATCATTGTTACTAAAGATGGTAACGTCGAGATCAGGTTGGCAGCGGAGAAAAACATTCAAGTGCATCAGATGCTGAAACACGCTCTGATCGACGAAGCGACGCTGAGCAATTACGCAGTGACTCGTCTAGAGAACGGCGAGGCCGTGGTGAACATTCGCCTACCACAGGGCGGCGAGTACGCACTCAAGTTGTACGCCGATGAGGAGGGTGTGGAGGGCGTCGCGCCGAACGTTCTCAACTACCTAATCAAGAGTGATGGCAAGAATGTCAGCAACCAGCCGTTCCCGAATGTCGTGGATGGAACTCTTGGGAAGAAACCGACTGCTGACAGTTTAGGAGTTAAGGCACTGAGCCACAAGGGTGGGAAAATCCGAGCAACGAAAGGAAGGGTGAAGGTCCAATTCAAGGCAAGAGCGGGTGTGCAAGTAATGTCAGAGTTACACAGCAGTGACGAGGCTGCTTGTAAACTTATGGCTGTGACGAGGGCAGAGGACAGTGGTATTTGGTCGTTTGACCTGGACATGCCCGAGAAAGGGGAATACTCACTGAATATATTTGCTTGCCAAAGTAACAATACAGACAGGATATACAACGTGCACACGTATCTTGTCACATCCGATGGTCGGGAATTAACTGTTGAAGAACTTGAAAACAGGAAAGAAAATCATGTTCAGACAAACATTCCAATTGAAACCGTCCAAACGGCAGATAGCGAAGTGCTTATTCCTGTACCGCCTGGATTTGAGAACATCGCAGCCTCGCTACAACGACGCAATGCCAACGACCCGCCCAACGCCAACCAGGTGGATATTTTGGAACAGGACGGCATGCAGTTGATCCGGGCGATGCTACCGGAGTTCGGCGACTATATGATGAACCTGTACGACAGAGACGGAGGCGGCGCCGTGCGCAACATTGCCAAGTATCAGATCAACAGACGGCCGCCAGGTATATATAACACCGCCTGCGCTATTGTTGCCAATATCTGTATTTGTTTTTTCTTAACATACTTGAATATTGAGCCTAAATAAAGCAGCTTGATTGACCGATTCTGAGCTGTGTTACAGCGCATGCTCAGCCAATCAAACTGCTTGATTGCGAGTTGAGATTGCAATAAATGTTCAGGAACGTTCACATCTGGGCAAGAGTAACACAGCCGGTTGGGTTTAACACTCAACACACGTTTGGCTTAACTAAATAGTACAGTACATCGTCTATAGTACTCTGTATTGTGATTTGGTATCAAAATGATTACGAATTACATACCAATTTCTTGTACAGTATAATGTTGGAAATTACTAAATAAAGTTACTGTAAGGATCGCATTCAATACCACACACACATCTGCTAATTATGCCAGTCATCACCATTTCCCTCACAATTCACCTACAAACTAAGCAGTATCATTCTCACTCATTCTTTTACACAGTTACGTTATCACAGTATTATCATGCTGTAGTTCAGTATCACATTGTTGCATATCAGATATTAACCCATTACATGCGGAATACACCTTTACGGGTGTGATTAAAAAAAAAGTTTTGTTATTTATCAATGAAAGTACATGTATATGTTGTGACCACTCATTTGAACCGTCTCGACGAGACGGTTCAAATGGTGGTCACGAAATATATTCTTCCGAGCATATCTAAAGAAAATATTTATGATTTTCCCCAATCAAAATGGCATATCCTCAGCATGAAATATGGATTAGCGAAATAACATATTCTTATCATGCAGTCATTTGTGTTGTCTGGCCACAGCAATATTTCTTATGATGCTCATCTTGCCAATTGTAAAGTCTACGGCATTGCCAAATATAACTTACGTATTGCAGGCGACTTATACGACGACAACACGAAGATGTTAATGTCTAACCTCGGAGCCAAACATACACTACATGAGGACGACGAAGATGATTTCAAGATGATCGACGACAAGAACGAGACAGATGAGAATAAAAATAAACGTATGGAAGGTAATGTTGTAAAGAGACGCGCCTTATTGGGTGTGCTTGATCCTTCTTCTTAGAGTATTGTGACAAACCGATGTACCGGCTCAACTGTGATAATACGGTTTACAAACATATTCAACTGGTTTTATCAATGATTACCGCCTTTTTAATATTTCTTCCAAGGACACTATCAATCTCGTCAGTGTCTTTTCAATGTCACATATTTCTGGCATCGTATATGATACGTTTCACAATGTATAATAATTGAATTTTCAAATAGAAATCTAAGTAAAATCACGACTGCCATTGATATATGATAACATGATATATTGTGACTGGATTAAGGTCAAATACTGTATTCCATAAGTAAAGGATCTGTGCAAGAAGAGGGATAGATCCGTTAACGGAAATGTTAAAATTGAAGGGATTATTGAAACTCATTTATTTATAGGAAATGTTTGAATTGAAGGGTCAATGGAAGGGGAGGTAACTTCCTTCTGATAAATGTTAGAATTGAAGGGCTCAGTGGAAAAGTGGGCTAGCTCATTTATTGGAAATGTTAGTGTTAAAGACGACATTGGACGAAGAGAGCTGACTCGAACGGAAAGGGGTAAGTGGAACAAGGGGGCTAACTCCATAAAGGAGTTAGCCCCCTTCTTTCACTGACCCCTTCTAACCGTTGCTTCGTTGTTTGACAGAGGAGCAGCGGAAGGCGACGCGGCGACAGATACAGAAAGCGATCGATATGAAGGACGCTGAAATGCTGGAGCGCTATATCGGTATTTATGAGAAACTCCATCCGCCGCCCGGAGACGAACTGCTCATTAAGGCCAAGAATATGCTGGCTGCGTTGACGGCCAAGGAAGGTGAGCCGATGTCTAAGTTCCTTATCTCTATAAAATATTGCCCACTTAGTGTACAGTATCAGTTGTGCCATTAAGTTCATTAAGGACCAACTATATACATGATCATCGTTTGATTCAAAGATAATGGATTCGTAAATGTGATGGAATACATGTATATCATATATGTGGACACTGCCTCGTTACTGTATCCTATACGGCACATGGGGTGGCCAAGTCGGCCATCCTTGTGTGTTCCAGCCATCAGCCAGTTTCACTTGTTCTGCCGTTTAACAAAGAAGTCAAAATGTGAAGTAGAACATATGATATAATGTAGCTAATCACATGAAGAAACACCAACACGAACCACCATTATAGAAAACCTCATACACAGAAAATCGTACAGTGTATCACTTTTACCTGGCAAACCACACAACACATACCATATATACCCACTACTGTACTCTGTTAGTAGCTATAAAATCCAATGATATGTAAGCAGTTACCTGAGTGTATTGTCACTGGTGTCTACTCACCAACTATGCGAGTAAATATGGCTTTATCTATGGGTAACGTGTACAGTAACCTAGGCTGTGCATCGGATTGGAAAGCTTACACTTGAGATTGATGGGAGAAATGCTCAAATATCTCGTCGTTTGTATAGTTTGCTGGCATAATATTTATGGCTTGCTGTTGTCATATCTGTATATTATGTATTGCACCAAATTTTATTTGGTTTACTGTCATATTATTTGCTGTATGTGTCAAAGGCACGAAGTGGTGAAACTGTATGATGGCTTGTACACACAAAGATGGCGGAGATGGCAACTTAATGCTCCATATAGTATACAGTAAAACGACAATATTCACGTATGTTATATTCATATATCAAATCACTCTTATGAAGCAATTATCATTGAAGTCAAGTGTATCTATCTATCACCTAATACCTTAAGTCAAAGACTATGTCAGTGGTTACTTGATTGTAGTTATGGTTTTTAGCCGTTGCGGGAAAAACATTAGCGTGTGGGTCATATCACATAGAGATTGTATTGAGGTTCATCTCAGTTCGGTTCAGTTTGGTATATAAATAGTTACCCTTACATTCAGCTTATTGTTATTACTGCATTTATGCACAGCAATAGAACAGTAGTCGGTACAGGGTATAGACGAGTGCAGAGCCTCGCCCATCCCGTTTCCAAAGCCTTGCCAGATATTTTTTCCATTCACAGCACTAACCTACTATTGTCCATTTATCATTCAGTCATTATATATCGAAGTCAAACTTCTGAGTTAACACAATAGGATATAAGAAGGTGTTTTGTTTGCATTGAGCCAACTGACCCTGAGCAAACATATAATACTGTCATACTATGCAGAATATTGACGTATGGTAATATGGGCTATGCCGTACATGAATACTGTTTCATATACATGCACGTAAATATTACTCCATGCAACTATAGCCTACATTGTCAACTTCATATCACGACGGCATTTTCCCTCTATACTTACTCATTTGTTGTGTTTTAGACTTGACGATTGCGTGCCAGAAACGTGACCTTGACATACTTAGGAAGGCGATTGCGCGCGCGCGGGATGTGAACTACGAGCACCAGCTCGACCTTCAACTCGCCCTGGCCGGACGGCTACGTGACCAACTGGAGCGCATAGAAAAACTTCGTCACTCCGTGCTGAACTTGGACAGCAAGACGGTGGCCGAAATCAAGACGTACTCCAGCCCACCAGATGGCGTACATCAGTCCATGATGGCCACGTTTATACTGCTCGGAAATACCGCTAAGGACGTCAGGGTATGTTGATAACAGTTACAACGAAATGTGATAGCTAGTTATTGTGTGTTTATTTTATTGTGTGACCGTACATCGTTAGTCACACAGTCTTAAACATGTACCGAGGCGCGAACTGCGGCACGATGCTAGTTGAAGAATCTGTGATTACTGCTGTTCGCTTGCCAGTATCCTTTTTAACCAAAATTGCAAAGTATACTTATCTTGCTAAGTACACTTTGAGTGAGAAATTTTCAATTTAAGGATAAATTTATTGATTTTTATTATACTGAATTCATTACATTATTATATTATTTTGGCTGTGATAATGTAATAAATTCAGAATAATAATTCTGCATAATTTTAATTATCAAATATATGCTGTCTATATGAAATACAGCATTTCGGGAACACTAAATGAGTATGCTTAGAAATTTTTGTGAAATCGGCTACTTTTCTTTCTTATATTTAAGTGTGGGAATTGGCTTGAATACCTTCCCTACCCGGTCCACTGTTTTACATGACTTTAAATAGTTACGTTTCAGATTGCTAAGCTCATCGGTATCATTTACGTATATTATTTATATTTTGTATTACATTATTTATTGTATATTGGATTCCTTCCTTTATAATCGATTAATTAACGGTATATTAAATGTTAACTATATGTGCGTTTCTAAATCTGGAAAACACACAATGGCATTTGTTCTTTTAATATATGCGATGTTCTTGTCGCCTACCAAATACAACAAAAAACATTGATATGGAAATGTGGAGCACACTTCAACCGAACGGTTCATATCTGTGTATAGTTACTCTCCGTGACCCAGTATATATATGACCTTGTAGTTCCTTTACATGTGTATGATTGGAGCTATCTATGGTCAAATGGTGGTTATCTGACTTGACAAATGTATCGTAAATGTTAATGTTAAAACATAATTTCTACAGAGCTGGCGTACTTGCCAAGTGCTGGTCGGCAAGACAGGGCGAGATTCCTTGATGAAGCGTATATCTGCATTCGATCCGAAGGACTGCAACATCATAGGGGCACAGACGGCCAAGCACATGATAGAGAACTACTCGATGTCCCAGATCCGTGACGTCAGCGCAGGCGCAGCAACATTCTTTGGATGGGTAAGTAATAACAGTGGTCTATTGATGCAGGCACGCTCGTTAGGCTTACATAGCAGGCGGGTATATAGTCATAAACACGATATAACTATTTAGACCATACTAAATATAATATGATTCCATATTATGGTTGGTGTTCCGATTTGTGATTTTTATTCCTCGGAATTGGTATAGGTTTCTTTTTTAATGAAATTTATATTAATGGTAGACACATGCATGCATAAGCCAGTGACTAAGTAACAGTGCTGACTATTATAAATCAGTACGTACGTACTCATATGTCGGTATATATTATAGGAATGAATGGCCTTTTTGTGGAATTTATCGGGGTATAAACTTGGAAAAGTCGCGGGAATACTGGACGAAGGCCGGAAGGCCTCGTCCAGTATTCCCGCGACTTTTCCAAGTTTATATCCCCGATAAATTCAACAAAAAGGCCATTCATTCCTTATAATTCCAGCATTTTAAATAAATTCATTAAGCAAATGTGTTTATTTTCTGTTTTCTTAAGAATTATTTTAACTGCGCCTGACGGTTACGGAAAGTAGTTCGGCATGGAGTTTACTGGGATATAAATTTTGGACGGAGACTTGCAACGGACCAATCAAATGTTAGGGAATTGTGTAAATATTTTTGTGCTGGAATTATAGTGTCATGGCATTTCACAATGAACACATGTATATACACATACAATATATCTTATATACATTATCATTTTGTTTACCTCTTGATTTCAAATAATAATCAGTTTTGTCTGATACATACTTTCAATAATAATCATAGTTGTGGAGAGAGCATAATTCGAAGATTGATTTCGACTATTCTTTGTTGCATGACTGTGCTTGCCAATGTCTAAATACTCTCTCCAGTGTCTTTCTTCCCATATATTGACTGTGAAACTGTGAAACACCGAAACACATGTGTATATACGCCGATATTTGTTAACGTGGCTATGTCTACAGATCTAATAGATCTAGCTGCAACATATTTGACCATATCATTCAAGAATTACACTCGATCATCGATATAGCGGCTGTCTGTCAATTGTTTAATAATGTACATGTACTTTACATTAAAACGTCCTCTCAATTTAAATTTCCAAGCTGCTTCAGTTCATAAGGGAAGTATGTAACTTTGTTCTCGGTGAAGATACGGACGACACAAACCTAATTGGTGATGTTTCTGAATGCAATGCTGCCATGGCTGTTGACAATAATACGTATATCGACCGTGAGGAAATTTGCAAAACTGACGGTAGTAGCGATTGTGATACAGATTATGACGCTGATGCAACACAATTAAAACTTCTACTTGACTTAACTAAGGGAGAAACTACGTTTTTCGGGCCGGCATGCACAGCCGAGAATAGCGGGGGCGTAACCAAAGTTAAGATTAAGAAGATTAAAAAGACAATGAAAAAGCATAAACAGGAAAATGAAAAGAACAAATGCGAAAAGTCTAAACATCATAAAATGAAAGACAATAATACAGAAACTACTAAAGCCAAGAAGAAGAGAAAACTGAAGTGTAAGAATGCAAACGTTATAAAAGTTAAACCGTTATTAATTGATGAATCAAAACATATTACGGAGAGAGAACAATCGACTTGCAGTGGCATTGCGTGATAACTAACTATTTGACACGCATGTA
This sequence comes from Conchocele bisecta, assembly GCA_029237695.1. Lineage (NCBI taxonomy): Eukaryota > Metazoa > Mollusca > Bivalvia > Lucinida > Thyasiridae > Conchocele > Conchocele bisecta. The sequence goes on along the minus strand of CM055268.1, from coordinate 26,670,102 downwards.
GGTAACGTTTGCAGTGTGCATTGTATACCCGGCGTCGATTAATGTGTTGTTGTATTGCCAAGTGTAATAAATGAAATGAACGGCTCACATGGAATGAATGTTGTAAGCGTAATGTTGAAGGATACTTTAATAAAGGAACTAAAATGTTCATTGTCATAGCTATAGCATGTATAGTAAACATTGACATTGAACATGCATGTATTTCGAAATATACGTATAGCAGAGTACGAATTTGTTACATGTATATGTATTGAAATATCGTGATGTTACAATTTCAAATTGACAATCATGTGCTATTTAAAGGCTAGCTGTACATTCCTAGACGTCTATTATAGCTGACAATAAATAAATGTGAACATCATATAAAACTCATACTACGAGTACACTAATAATGAGACTCGCCATGTGATTTTGTACCTTCGGACATCTGAGTAAAATCATGAAATACGTTTAGAATATTTACAATATATTTCGTAAATGGCGTCAGAAGTTCGTTTACTCTGAACATTTTGTCAACTTTTGACCTTATTTAGGAAAGATATTGTAAATTTTGTAAACGTACAGTGGGGTCAGCGTGTAAGTGCACACACGAACGAACACGACAGGTTGGTTCCAACCTGTCGTGTTCGTTCGTGTGTGCACTTACACGCTGACCCCACTGTATTTAATGAAATTACGCAGATGTCCGAAGGTACAAACTCACTTGGCGTGTCTCAATCTTTACGTTCATCTTATTGTCAAATTATTGAAACAGTTAGTATTATATTGTATGTGAATATATTTTCGTCCGCGATGCTAAGATGAAATCGGTAACACAATTTAGTCACTATTTTTTTGCAACCTTGTATCAGAATGTTGTATTGCTTGCCGTCACTGACCCTATACTGTATATGGCCACTTCATCAATGTGTTGTTAATGGCGAGTATGCAATGTTGTGACATTGTGTGTGTAAATGGTGTTCATATTTGTTGCATGGTATGTGTTTTAAGTCTATCAGTTGATGTGTTGTATTGTTTAATGCATTGATATGCTTGACACCATTTTCGGTGTAATATCTGGTTTGAAGTTCATTTATTGCGTATATTTGGTACTATTCATCATTTACTATGGCAAAAATTCGTTTCCTAATGTGTGTTATCGATGACTATTTTCGATATCCACGTTGTTTGTTTCACGAATAAATTGCATGTTAACTGCGACTGCTAACACTAATAAATAGATGTTCCCAATAATGAAACAGTACTTTCATTTGTTGGCAATTAACATTCGACCAGTAGCATATTCCAATCAATTCGTTGGTGTACGTCCCTTTATGTGTGTCTAAGCATATAACGAAATATTGTCCTACTGCTAGTCTCTCAAACATTTACTATAAAAGCAACGACATTTGTGCACCCACCAGTGTACCCGTATGTACAACCAACTATCACCATAGTTGTAGTCCAATTTAGGACGTGCCGTAAGTGATTGGACAAACACATGATGGTTTAAATCTGTTCCGACTTTTTTAATGAGTAAGTAGATTTTCCAATTTTCATATTCGTAAGTTTATAATTAAACACTGTATTCGAATAGTATAACAATTGTCCAATAATAATTTCAATAATTTCGATTGTCTTGGGAATTTAGTAAAGTGTGACTGTTGTGCCGAAAAATCTAGTCAAAACTGTCTTTCAGTATTACATAGGAACAGAACAGCGTGGGCTCATGTTTATTAACTGAACATTATCGCGTATCTCTGATTCGCTGCTTCCTAATAAATTCATGTTAGCCATGAATTCATCATGATATTGTTATAATATAGCAGTAAGAATCAGCCGGCAATATGATTAATGTTTCCTAACAAAGACTTGACACTACTGTTACTTTTTATGGAACATCGGACAAAGGCTTCAGAATAGTTCTCTGTATAGAAATAATGAAAATCAAAGACCACATTGTATGTTCTGACCAGCACAGTGTTTTCCTATGCTGACCGGTTATGTCTACATAATGCTCAGAGCCCTCATTGTTCTACACGTATGGTATATCTCAACTATAAATGCGTTATTCCCATTTTGTGTGATTCTGGGGGCCGTTTCACTAAGCTTCGTAAGACTAAAATGTTCGTAAGTGCAAAATTATGATAGTCCGTAAATTGCACATCAACACTGTTTTCTTGTAAACAATTATTGGATTTACATTTATTGAGCATAGGCTGCATATGCAGCCTATGCTCAATAAATGTAAATCCATCAATTGAAATTTCTAGACGATCCTAAATTTGCGCTTACAGGCGAACATTTTAGTCGCAAGAAGTTTAGTGAAACTCCAGATAAGCTGCGTATTTGCTTAAATACCAAATTAAAATTTCCAAAAACCCAATTGAAATCAGAAATAGTGAGTATCAAAAAGCAATGAAAAATGTGTGGTATCTTTATCATACTGCAGAAAACAATAACAGACCACAACTATAACATATTTTTCCATGAAAACACATCTTTGTATTTTATTAGATTTGTCTCCAATTCTAATGAAATGCTGAAACATGTTTTCATTTAGAAGCAAACTATTCAATAATTGCTGATGTGTAAACAGTAGTGTGATTTAATTTACCCAATTAAAATTTTGAAATACCCAATTGCTTCAGAAAGTATGGAATAACAATACCCAATTACTAATTCCTTATCTGGAGCCTGGTACAAAATGACATACCGTAACCATGTATTTCCTGATCATTCATTCCTTTTGCACCTGGTTACATTCCAGTCTCTTTATATGAGGGAATAGTAAAACATGATATGATTTTGAATTATCATGCATTCACTGAGTATGTATCATTCCGTTTGTACCATGGCTGTATTCCAGTCGCTTGGAATGATGGAATAGTAATGCACGACATGATTTTGTGTCATCATTGTATTTATTGATTATCCATTCCTTCAGTAGCATGGTCAAGGTGTATGATCACGTGGTACTAACAACAACAACAAATACTGAAATTTCCAGAATCCATCTGGTTCAAAGTACGTATTCTTTTATAGTGTCCTTATTACATAACATATTTTGATGAAATATGACGCATCAAACGCGTCTTGCTAAGCTGCATTTGGTGGTCTCTGTATTTTCGCCCAAACTTCTGTGGTTTTGCGAAAAATCGATTTCCGTGTCTCCGACACGGAACTCGTTTCTTTGCAAAAACGACATAAGTCTGTGCCACACTCCTTGGACCGCCAAATGCGGCTCATGAAGACGCGTTTGCTGCGCCATATTTCATCAAAATCCGTTGCATATTAAGGAAAATATCAAATAATACTTAATTTGGAGTGGGCGACGTTGTTGTTGTAACCACGTGATCATGCACCTTGATGGTTTTATTGCAAAGACTTGGTATGATAGAATAGTAAAACATGACATGAGTTTGTGTCATCATGTATTTACCGACTAGTCATTCATGTTGATCCTAGTTACATTCCAGTCGCCTGGTATGACATAATAGTAAAACATGACATGCTTTTGTGTCATAATGTATTTACTGATTATTAATTCCTTGTGCACCATGGTTATATTGCAGTCGCTTGGTATGATAGAAGAGATCGAGTCGACGGGCGGGTCAGGGGCGGGCATTGTGAGTAAACCACCCTCCAAGCAGGAGCGACCCAAGACGAAAATGGGACGACGGCGATAATCGATAATCGCAGCCCCGAGACCGTGATTTGAAAACGTTTAGATCATGTACTCCATTCAAACTGGAAATCAGGAAATCATACTGCCTGATTTTTCCGAGAATGTGCTAAGAAAGACACGAATTTGAATCGACCTGTGCGCAGGTTCGCGTTTTTTGGACACGTGAACTGCAAAAGCAGCTGACTTCGCATCAACTCAGAAATTAGAAGCTTATCATAACTGTCTTACCATTGCACTGATTTTGACAGAAAACTGAGCCGACGTATTCGGGGAACAGGCTGGAGATATCAGGAAATTACCAGCAAAGAAGGATACGACACGTGGTCAGTGCGCTTTGTTTCATCAAATTCGGTGGAATAATAAGTTATGATAAAACTCATTTCTTTAGCCGCGGCGCAGTCATCCACTTTTGCAGTTCGCATATCCCAAAACGCACACCTGCGCACGCCCAGGTATATCATGGTTTACTCGGGGTAATAATCCTGTCAAATATTACAGTGAATCCTCTCTAAACCGGACACCCTGTGAGGTCCCCAGGGTGTCTGGCTTACAGAGGTGTCACTGTAAATCCGGCATTTGATTATTCTGAGCCATAGTTGTGTGCTATGCGCTCACAAATAGGCATTATCACCTGAAATAAATGGCCAATAAAATCATAAAAATGAGATCACAGGTGTTTCCTTTGTGATCGGTTTAGACATGTTCCACTGTAATACCCATTGAGTGGACAGTTTAATACAAGGTGGGGTTCATGGAATTGTTTCATCGTCACAATTTATGTCATAATGAACGTGAATTCTGTCAAAACTGTCTTAGTTGTATGCGTACATATATGTACATGTATCAGAGCGCTGTATTGTATGATTTCCCGAAAACAGGGCGTCAATTATATGGATTACGCCATATAGTGTTATTGTTTCTACACGTGTCTGTTGTACGTTTCATTATCAGTAACTATTTGAGCTGAATGATGGTTTTGCAAGAATAGTATTGGCTTACTGATATTTCTACAATGATTTCATACATGTTCGTACGGAGCCCCGCAGGGGACGTATAATTATTATTTTATTAATTCGTTCCCACGAAATAACAATTCGTTCCCTCAATTTAACAATTCGTGGGAACGAATTGTTAAATTGAGGGAACGAATTGTTAATTCGAGGGAACGAATTGTTAAATTGAGGGAACGAATTGTCATTTCGTGGGAACGAATTGTCATTTCGTGAGAACGAATTGTTAATTCGAGGGAACGAATTGTTAATTCGTTGGAACGAATTGTTAAATTAATAAAATAAAATCCATGTCCCCTGCGGAGCTGAGTATGTACGAGACAGATTGAATAAAGAAGTTCTGTTATTTTATGGCTCCAGTATTTGCATACACCACTTTAGAAAACAAGGTCAAAATGTAAACACGTTCAGACTGGAATATCTGGAACAAATATCAGAAGAACGAGATTTTACTTCAATACTTATACAATGGAACCCTCTAAACCGGACACTCGGGAAAATATAGATGTTTACCGTAGACGTCTTCTCTGAGATGTGTTATGTTTAATTCTATGCAAAATGTATGGTTAAATCTCATTGTACGTCTTTGTAAATTATTTATTATTTTTGTGAAATAAGTACGCAGACAATCGTGAAACCTGATGGATATATTTTCTTATCACATTTCCGGGTGTTGTTTCTGTATTAACAATCTCGTATGCAAGGTATGTGCATGAGGATGTGGTAAATAAGCTAGATCACGTTTGTCCGCATGTACGAGTGATAATCCGCGAGCTAAAGCTCGCGGATTATCTCCTCGTACATGCGAACGAACATTGATCTAACTGATACATGTTACAGCTTACATATTTTATTATTACGATTACATGCTAATACTGGCTTCTATGTATGTACATAAATTTGTACTACGTATGCGTTTCATAAATATTGATTTGTTTCAAACTCAAATAATTATAATATAACGTTGTATACCATGCATCTGCAATTCTTCGTTTATTATTTATTTTTATACATTTAATGGTACGACTGTTTGTGTATGTATTTAACTGTTCAGTACGCAGTGCATTAGCCTACGGCATGGATTACGAATAGCATCATAGATATATCGTCTGTTTCACGAAACCTGCCCAAATATGACGACTATGTGAACAATGCAAAACTAATATTGTTTTCGATTATTATTAAATTTTATCAACATTTAGGAATAAGCCTTCTGTTTGTTTCGTGATGGTCCAATATTTACTTTATTGCGAAAACTTAATTCCTCATGTTAAATCCTCATAGAGTGAAAATGTCTATGGGCATTTAACATGGGGATTTTTTTGCGAATTTCAGAAATAGTGGACCGATTTTGAAAATTTAACTTTTGTTTAGAAAATTTCCAAGCTATCTTGGTTTCAGAGGCCTTTTGCAAATCCTTTCTTTTTTTCAACTTTTCCTACAGGTTCTCCAGTTCTTTTCACACATGTTAAATTCCCGTTTTTAAATAAATAAATCATTTTTCCGTAATACAATAAATTTTTAACCAAATTTTACGAAATAAAAAAAAGGCTCATTCTTAAATTTTGATAAAATTGAATATTATCGAAAAGAATCTTGGGTTTCCATTGTTTATATAGCCATACAATTTTGGCAGGTATCAAGAAACAGACTGATCTCTCGAACATGAGTGCACATGACTGTTATCGCGGCAGCCACTTGAGACAAAGCGCACATACCGCACTAGCCCTGACTACGCGGGAGACGTAAATTGTCGTCTGCTGTTTTTAATTTGTTTGCCTTAATTCCTAACAAAAGACCTGTTTTGACAGCACATGCGAATCGTCTCCAGTGAAGACGATTCTCATGCGCTGCCAAAACAGGGTTTTGTCGAGAAATATTGAAAATAGAAAATTTGATCATGAGTTACGCTGGTCACACGTATGGTCACATAAACCTCCTTCTGCCATGCATGTCACATCTTAGCTACAATAATTCGCCTCCGATATGTTACAAGGTGTATGATCACGTGGTTAAAACAACAACAACAACAATTACTGAAACTTTCAGAAGCCCTCCGATTCAAAGTACGTATGCTTTTATTGTTTCCTTATGATGTAACGGATTTTAATGAAATATGCCATATCAAACGCGTCTTGTTAAGCTGCATTTGGTGGTCACGGTACTTTGGCCCAAACTGCTGTAGTTTTTGCGAAGAATCGATTTCCGTGTCTACTGCCGCAATATCTATGAGCCTATATGATTCATTCTAATGCGGGTGATATGAGCATTGTTCGGTAATGAATGCGGGACATGGAATGAAAACACTGCATGTAGCTTTCATGCACTCCGCTGATGGGTATATATTAAATCTGAAGAAAAAAAGCGAAGCCAAGTAATAAATGCCAATAATGCAAAATGTTACCCGTCTCCAATGTGTTACTTAATGGGCAAAAGTCTGTCAAATATTGACTATATTCCGAAGAAAAAAACACACTTTTAAGCAGTTTGCAAAATGACACCGAAACTTGGCTTGATAGCTAGACAATTATATAATTCAAAACAGTTAAGTTTTGTAAACCGATCCACAGACACTAAACTTATTTTTATTTAATAAGTTAAATTTCCAAAACCTTCGGCGGGTTTTACATATACATGTATACATAGAACAGACAATAGTGTCAGCTAGCATGCTTAACCATTTCAACACCACAGGCCTGTATAGTGGTATTGGTCAAACAGTGTAGACCCAGATGAGCCGGCTGTGACGAGCCGTCTCATCAGGATCTGCACGTTTTGCAAGTAATTTTCATATTTTTGAAAACAAAAAAAACACCCCCTTTTCATAAATGGACTAGTCTGAAAATTATTGTTTGACGATTGGATTGGTTGCAAAATTAATGTATCAAAATCCATTCTAGTTACTCAGGGGTGAAAGGGTTAATATATCTGAGACTACGCTGGTCAGAACGCACCACTCTTTCCTGTGGTAGTTCACATACGTTTATAATATGAGAAAAGGCCAAGTAATTTTATACCTTCGGACATCTGCGTAATTTCATGAAATCCGTTTAGAAAATTTAAAATATTTTTCGTAAATGGCGTCAAAAGTTGACAAAATTGTCAGAGTACATGCGGAATGTGCTCTGAAAACTTTGTCAACTTTTGATTTTATTTATGAAAAATATTGTAAATTTTGTAAACGTATTTAACGAAATTGCGCCGATGTCCGAAGGTACAAAATCACATGGCGTGTCTTATATGTAGATGTAGGGTCAGTATGTTGTAAGTCTGGCTGCGACCGTGTTACATACATGTACATTTTAGAAGTTTAGAAAACAGCAAGTATATATCTGGAGCATTGGTCAGAAGTTTTGTCCTTATATAATATTGTCCTGTAATATGTGGATACCACTGTATAAATTGCGATCAGTGTAGATCCAGATCAGCATGTGCATTCGCACATTCTGATCAGGATCTGCACTGTTCACCATTCCATCAATGAAACGCCAGCAATGCTTCTGACAAGGAATATAGACCGTTATCCGGCTACATGAGTGTGCTGTGTGATCAGGAGGCTCCAGGGATTCCGCTGGCGATCGCCACTTTCGCAATTGGCGATAAAAAATCTTTTTTTTTTTTTCGAAAATTGTAATTTTTTATCGCCAATTGTTTTATTTTTTTGAAGTGGCGATTTTTTTATTTTCCCCAGCCCTGAGGAGCTACACTGAACTCAAATCCCATAAGCCCCATTTCTCCATTCACAGTCACATATGTACATAATTAACTGTTCCGTTTTTTACATTTTGAAGTATATACAGTCCATGTACACTGTACCGGCAAAATAAATCATTGATTGAAGCATGTATAAACTTCTGTTATAGACCTGCATGTAGAAATGGTATTTAACCCTCGCAACCCTAAGCAACTGGAATTGACTGTGATATGCTAATTTTCCGACCAATCCAGTCGTCACAAAATTATTTTCAGATTAGTCCATTCTCATGATTCTGGCATTCATTAAAAGATGGTGTTTTAGTTCTAAAAAAATATGAAAATTACTTGCAAAAAGTACAGATCCGGGTGGGACGGCTCGTTAGGTGAACCCTTTCAACACTACAGCCCTATAAATCGGAGTTTGCAAACATGCTCGTGGTGAGCCGTTTCACCACTAATATATTTTAGAGAGAAAAAAAAACACGCCTTTTCATAAATGAACTAGTTTGAAAATAATTTTGTGACGATCGATTGGTCGGAAAATTAAAAGAAAGTGATGAATCCAATTTGTGATTCGTAGCAGGCGAAGACTCGTTGTTGTAACGTTGCTTCTTGGTATGGTCTGGCAGCCGTTCTACGACATCGCCCATTTGGCGTCCAGCGTGCATAGTTCGAAAATGGCGATGTAGATTGTCGGTTCAGTTGAACGTCTTGTCACATACGCTGCAAGCCAGTCTGTTTTTTCCACATGATGACTGCGTATGTGACGGGAGCGATTTTGTTTCGATCCAAATGTCATCTGACAATGAGAACATGCGAAGTTCTCTGTAAGGGTACTCATGCTTGTCTGCTACGTATTCATATCTCGTAGATGGTAAAGCTCTTATACGGTAACAGTCTCTGATAACGTCACATATTACTCGCTTCTGATTGGTCGAGACGAAATTAGGCCACGCCCCCAAATTAAAATGATAGTAGCATATCAGATCGTGAGATCTCGCTTGCTGACCTCCCATCGGGTTACCCAGATGCATGCTGGCTGGCTGGCTGACTGACTGACTGACTGCTGCTCGAACAACAACTGATCGAGTTGTGCATTGTAAAAAAAATCCGATTAGTCAATTACTTGTTTAGCAACGAGCTCGCTGATTGGTCAATTACTTATTTTTTGTAACGAGCTCGCTGATTGGCCGATTATTATTCTACTCAATATCACTGTTCCTGTACCAGCCATATAGTCTATACCAGTCTAAGCTTTTGCCAGCAACATGAACACATCGTCCCACAGCAGCACATCAATGGCTACGATAACCGAATACTGGGATGAAGAGATACGATGAGACCCGACACCTGCATTTGCGATACAGGGTAGACCTACGCTGCGTACTATTCACAGGTTCCTGCTCACGTGTCGCAGCTGCCGATCGAGAGACTGCGAATAACATGTCGAAAACCTCCAGCGTGTTGGTGACTATGACAACGACAATCAACATCGACACGGCGAAACCTTGATCGCCAGACAACATCAAGAATGCAATAAATAGTGTTCACCGTTCACGTTAGCCTTGAAACTGGGGGCCAAGACAAAGGTGGTGGTGGTCTTTTTCAAGTGGGGAGGGGGGGGGGGTAATTTCTAGAAAATAAACCATTGAGATTATCCACCACGCGGTCGATCACGCCAGAAATAATCGACTCACAGAAAAAATGAAGTTTGGTTGCTGATAAGGTACACTAAATGTATCTACACGTATTAGTATGTATACAATCAAACATTGAACAGAATAAAACTATGATATATGTACATGTAGTGAACAAACCAAACGCACCACTATCGATTTTAAATCTATAATTAGCCGACAAGTGACTTGTAATTTGCTACCATCGCCAACTATGATATGTTATATACATGTACCGTCAGAACGATACATTGTAATTATTGGAGAATTTAGTTCAGAATCTAATTGACGACAGTTAATTGTGACGCAGCGTCGTATGAGGGTATTGAAAAGTGATGCGGCCATACCGTCGAACGAGCAAAGCTAGCGGGGTCCGGGGGAACGGTTACACGAAACACCCAAATACACTCGAATGCACCCAAATATAGTTTAAATACATATAAATATACCACAAATACACTCTAGATAGTGTCAGATATTAGTGTAAAACATATTATGACACAAAACACGTTATATAATTGACATATGTAGTCAAATAAATCTGTTAGATTGGCCATATGTTCGATTTATGCACATTGAATCACCAATCATGTGGGAAATATATATAAATATGCCACAAATACACCCTCAAACATATCAGTGTATGCTCTCCTTACATTAAAGGTACATGCCCACGCAGCAGGTTACACTATACTACTATTTTTCATTTTCTGTCATGCCTTATATGAGCCATTTGTCTACCCACTAACGAGTTATTTTTAATTACGGCGCGTGTTAATTGGTGTTAAATCGCATTTTATATGCCGCGACCGGAAGGGGTATGTTCCGACCTAGTGCTATTTTTACCAATACGCGTCACGTGACACGGTCAATCATATCACATCTTTGACATGCGCAGTGAAGTATCGGAAGTTGAGAAGAAAAATCTCTGTTCGAATCCAAATCTAAATCTCCACGTAACTCTTTCCATTTGGTGACCTGGTCGCCAATATTAACCATTCTCTCTCTGTACTGCCTGTCCCTCAGACATTTCGCCTTTCTTTTGACCGACGCCGTTTCATACAATTTCCGTCCTGGACGTTTCGACATGTTGCTATTCTTGTTTACATATTGGGAAGCCTACTGGAGCGCGTAGTATACTGCGCATGCGCACCGCAAGCCGTGATGTGAAAGTCGTCGTCCCCGCACATTATCAAAATAGACTGTTACCGCCGCGCGTCGCTAACAGTAAATTGATAAATAATAAATTATTATATTTGTATAGCGGGCACTCGTAATTTTTAGAACTGGTGGAATAGTGACATAAGTATACACTTATTTAATTCCTATAAAGAACATTTTGTGCCTACTGCGTGGGCATGTACCTTTAACAGAATTTGTATAACCTATTTTATGTATCTTATTGTAGGCCCTTTTGGGATACGTGTATATTTTATTAAAATGCCCCACAAATACACTATCAAACGTAAACTACCAGTATGAACATCGGCTTACTTCTTCAAACATTATATAAGCCGCGTCGTGCGAAAAGGTGCATTATGGCGAAACTGACGTTATCGAGTAAATGAGGTCGGATTCGTCGCTTCCATTTACGCTTTTGACATAGCTGACGTCGTTGTTGACAGCTGGTAATGACATATGATATAAGGATATTATCGTATACCATTAGCGAAACAAACCAATTGTATGTAGACCATTAACTATTTTAATTACCATTTTATGCCAAAATATAAATACGTTCTCGGGTTTGTTATGAAAATAAATGATCAGAAACGAGAAATGTTGAGTAGCATGTGAGCTGGTGGTGTCTGCAGCCCAGTTCGCGTATGGACCCGATACATGTTTTTCATTTTTGTGTTGATGTATCGTTTACCGTATGTTCAGTAGATATCTGCTAGTATATGGATACAATGTTATGTAACGCTAGTGTGAAAGTTCAAAAACGTACATGTAGTCGTAAACGTTACAGTACATGATACATAGCATCTCCCTTGCTTTATACGCGTATCTAATTAGGTTTGAGGCGGCTTTCAGCTGCGCCGAAAACCTATTGTATCCGTTGGTTTTTTTTTTTGTTTTTTTTTTGTTTTGTTTTTTATTCAGCCGTTCAGTCTACAGCCCAAACCGCTGGTCGGATCGACTTCAAATGTTGCATGCCGATTCAGATCAAGTGTGAGCAGAGACTCAGAGATTTTCAGAAATATCTTAATGCCACTTTCAACGGAACCGGAAGTGACGTCATATTTTCTATAACTTTCTATAACTTCCTTATTTTCCAACCGATTTCAAAAATTCTTTTTGCATTGGAAAGCTGACAAAATTTCTGACAGTTCTCGGCTATCTGGTCAAATAAGAGAGCTATAGGCATTTGAAGTTGAAAAATGTACATACTTTTCAACGATTTTGCCGAATTTTTGCCGAATTTCGGCTGATAACGGGTGGTCTTTACAAACGTTTTCCAATTTGTACAGTAATGTCAGCAACATAATTTCTTGCCAGTGTGATAGGGGAGTGTCATGCGCATAAAAGATGATAATTTTCAGAGCTCTATCTTGACTACTTCCGGTTCTATTGGATGTCAAAGATGAACGTCTTTTTTTCAAGTTTTCAAAATAGAGCAAACGGATGTGACGTCAGCTTCGTTATTTATCAATAGATTTCAAAATTTCTTGCTGCGGTCGATATTTCAGTCCTTTAGCTAAAACTTTCCCGCTTTGTGTGCCCGGCCTATGGTGAAAAACAAACGAAAACTTCACTGGCGGAATATTGCATATTTCCGTTTTATTAGGTGTATTTACAAATGGCGTAAACTGCCATTTAAGGGCGATAACTATCGAAAAATAATCATCCGCTGATTTACGGGCTCCCTCCATCTACACCAAACCGCTAGTCGGATCGACTTCAAATTTTGCATACCGATTCGGATCAAGTGTGAGCAGAGACTCAGAGATTTTCAGATATCTTTTAATGCTACTTTCCACGAAAACGGAAGTGACGTCATACTTCCTATAACTTCCTTATTTTCCAACCGATTTCAAGAATTTTTTTGCATTGGAAAGCTGATAAAATTCTCTATCTCAGATTCGCTGACAGGCTATCTGCTCAAATAAAAGAGCTATATGCATTTGAATTTGAAAAATGTACATACTTTTCAACGATTTTGCCGAATTTCGGCTGATAACGGTGGTCTTTACAACGAAATGTTTTCCAATTTTGTACAGTACTGTCAGCAACATAATGTCTTGCCATGGGTGATAGGGGAGTGTCAGCCGCATGAAAGATGATAATTTTCAGAGCTATATCTTGACTACTTACGGCTCTATTCGATGTCAAAGATGAACGTATTTTTTCAAGTTTTCAAAATAGAGCAAACGGATGTGGCGTCAGCTTCGTTATTTATCATTCGATTTCAATTGTTTTTGCTGTAGTCGATATTTCAGTCCTTTAGCTAAAACTTTGGCTGAGGATCGAACCCGGTATCCCTCGCTCCGAGTCCATCGCTCTACCTCTAAGCTAACCGGCCCCACATCGGTGTGATGATGCGAACACAATAATGTTGGACTGTTCATTCTAAAACTTCAGAAATTCTTTTTGTAACCGATAGTTTACACCTTGGGCTAACGCTTAGTTACACATGAAATCAATGTTTGAGGCTCAAATCGTTGATGCAGCTCAAGCTGCTCTAGTTCTGATTTAATTTCATTGTGTGTCAGATTGCATTTAGTGAATACAATTTCGTATTTGGTAAACTCGTGCATGTATCTATAACGAGGGAATTGTATTACACACCATGTGATAACCGCCGTGACTCATCAAAACTGTGAACATAATATGTGACGCGCCAAGCGAAAACCTCCTTTATGGATTAAACATGCGAAATTGAGTTTTCAACCGTGATATTTAGAAAAGTTGATCTCTATCAAACAATATGATATATAAACCAATGTTGCATTCAACTGATAAACCATCTTTCTAGACCAACATAGATACATATCTGACATCACTTTGTCGCATCGACGTTGTTTTGATAATACGTACGTTACGTCGTCGTTATCAATATTTGCAGACAGTGGACCGCACGAGTCGTGACGTTTTCGTGCTACAATTGTACTCACACAGAAACTTCTCTTTGCTTCATCACAATGCACATATTTATGTATATTATTATTAATATACTTAGCCATATTTCACAACATTTATATTTAATTTATAAATAATATAAGAAACAATGACAATTCGTTACAACGGCACACGTCACCGGTAAATGATATTGCATATTATTACGTCATATAAAGTCCATAGGTGGAAGACTGGGAATAAGTAACCCAATAAATGGCTCATTTGAAAAACGTTACTCCACCCACCAGTTTCTGGTGTATATTGTACGGAAATTGTTTGGTGGGGTCCCAGTCTTCCACCTGTGGTAAAGTCCTTGGAGATAGCATATTATGTCACGTAAATTTCTATAGGGGCAGCCATTGTTGTGCTGCGCCTAAACGGCAAGTACGACCAAGACAATAGTGCCCTGTGCCAACTTATCCTATTGTGTGTTGGTCCGTCTTGTTTTGTATCTAAAACTCTACATATACTATTCTCTATAGTTTTCACAGTTTTAGGCTCAGTTTATCAGTAAAATTTTGGAAAATACGAATCACGGGACAGTACGTACATGTACGGAGCTAGCTACACAAATTCGCCTCCGATATGTTATTTACCACTAAAATTGGACCCATTCAAAAATGTCAAAATTTAGTTAACTGTAAATTGTATACCTTTAAACAAATAATATTTGATGTAGAGCTAGTAAATTGCCAAAAATAATAGAACAGGGAAATAATTTTCCCATGGAATCCATCTTTTCTCTAGTTATTGTTCAACATTCAATATAACGAAATGAAGCTTTCAAATTTATAAGATGTACATGTAAATGTCAGATAAACACCTTGAGACGGTAAAATAACCAATTTCTGCATGTGTATTTTCTTTATTAATACTTTATTGATACAGCTTTGACAGTTTTATATTGCTAACATAACAAACACGCCAGATAACCGATTGAAAAAAATCACTCTTCCATGCGCTACATTAAACAGATGGGGTTAAACGGCCGCACCCGTTGTTACGTCTATGGACATGTATATCTGATGGTGGTCGCCAGACAGGATAAGTTTGTTTTCTTTGAGCATTCCGGTTTCAACACAAATTATGAAACATGCAGACGCCTCCATCTACGCCGACTACAAATGTTCTCACGTTTGTTTGTAATTGTTATATAAATAAAGTTTAAAAGAAATATTAGCATTATGATTACATCATACTGATTTTGTGATGTGTTATCTAAAACTACCGGTCATATGGTTATTTAGTTTCAAATGTAATTTATAAGTCGTCCATATGATATTATACAAATCATTTGTATAAAAAATAATTAACAAAATCACTACGTGTTTCCTTGAAGGAAACCGAAAAAAAACAGACAACTTAACCACTATGAAAACAACTGTAAAATTCTGACACGCATATCCAACATTAAAATATTTGTGAGCCACAATTAATAATGCGTACGGCTATACATAGGACAAGTTATTGCAATGACGCAACGATTTCAAGTGTCAAAATCCGACGTGACGTTGATAAATTTAAGCGTAACTTTGCGACGTCATTTTCAGGCTTTCAAGACGTTGTCATTAAGGCTGGTTTTCACAGAGCGCGGCCCATATCAAATAAAACAAATTTTACAATAATCCGACCAGAATATGCCGTTCTTTTACGGATTTCATATTCCGGACAGCCAGTTTTTGCAGCCGTCACTGCATAACAAACTTCCCCTTATTTTGCTTACCACTAGGACAGATAGACACGGGTCACTGATTATTTCAGCTGAAATTCCATTTTGTTTCTGATTCTGGCTGCTCAGCTGTCTGTTTAATCGTGAATTACAACAGAATTCCACACAGATAGTCATCGCCGACGATTGAAATCAACGTAAGTCCCATTCTCTAGTCACAGATCACACACGACATGTGACTTTGTACCTTCGGACATCTGCGTAATTTCAGGAAATATATTGAAATATATTTACAGAAAATGTAATATAATTATTTTCCGTAAACGACGACAGAAGTTGAAACAATTGTCATTTTAATTTACTAAAGAAAACTATTGTACATCTAGCTGTAATTTTTCTACATGTATTTATTGAAATTACGCAGATGTCCGAAAGTACGAAATCCCATGGCGTTTCTCATTTGACGCACACCTGTGATTTTACGATGCGATCTCTATACAAAAAGTATGTATCACTTTACGCGCTATGGAAAGTCATATCCGCCATAATTATATTTGGCTTGATGCCTGCTGGCTGATGACATTTTAAGTTCTATCCGTCTTATTACAATTATATGTGGCTTGATGCTTGTTGGCTGATGACATTCTAAGTTCTGTCCGTCTTATTACATTTATATGTATGTGGCGTGATGCTTTATTCATTCGTACTGTTTCAATGCGTTGTGTGTTGATTACATTCTAAGTAGCTTGATGCTTCACTGGTAGTGACATCCCGAGTTCCATTATTGATTATTGCATCGCTGTTTTGCTATGCTCGCTAAGCCACGTCCCTTGACAACAACAATTGCAACAGTAATTTGGGAACAACCATTATGACGCCAGGTGGGCTGCTAAAACTTAGAATAATTTTGGCTGCACCCCCAAATAAACAATAAATTCACAACACGAACATAGAAACGTGCCATGTAACTTGTAACAAACTCTTTACTCGGCGAATTTAGGGGGGGGGGGGGGGGGGCGCATGCCGGGTCCGCCTCCCCCCCCCCCTCCCTGAATCCGCCCATACATCTCGTGACCAACAGGCTCAGTGCTACATGCCAGGTTATAATATAGGGAGACATGTTTTTCTTTATTCTTTCAATATGACATTTTTCTGGCAAAATGAACATTGATTTACCATTACCAGACGTACTAATTGACAATTATTATACTTTTTATATCAAACGCGACATGCCAGTTTGATATCAGGGGCGATAACCGTGTTTCCTTAAAATGATAACGGAAGCAACCATTTATTCCATTTATTTATTTTTTGATGTGCAATATCATACTTTATGATAAGTCGATACAAATATTAATTCAGCATTTAGTTGATATAAATAATTTAAAAATACTGCATCATTTGCATATGGAACTAGCTTGATACCACCGCGAGTCTCTATGAGTACATTAAAGATAACTAAATAATTATATCTGTGTAGCTGGCACTTGTAATTTTTAAAAATGGTGGACTAGTTGCAATTATACACTTATTTAATTTCCAGAAAGAAAAATATGTACCTACTAGATGGGACCCCAGCTTCAACAATAATTAAATCTATATTTTAATTAGTCAAGATCCAGAGCAGAATAAGTGCAGGTTATTGGAAAATAAGTCCCACAACATCCATACGAAAAATGAAAGTAGCAGAGAATAGCAAAATGTTGGTAACGGGTTAGTGTTTTAGAGAAAATCAATGGTGGTGTGCCACCTTAGTCTGATCCTTGACGGTTATTGGTTTGTATCAGTAACGGGCCAGTTTGACAGTCAATTTGTGTAAGTTACCATATGTGTAACTTAATACTATACAAATGTGACAGTTTTCAATTACGTACATATGTAATTTAATTATGAGGATACGTGTATGTATAAAACACATTAATAGTAATCCAGTATGAACACAATCGTGCGGGTGTTTTGAGGTCACAGTTTGCTTGCAAATCTTGATTCATTACTACCCAGTTTCACTTGAGGTACATGTGGGGTGTTAGTCATGTGATGTAAACAGACTTTCCGTGGCCAATACAAAATGTAAACAATATTGGAGAACATGACGAGGTTGGATTTTTCTTTCTTAGGAATAAGTGAACTTATTGTTTAATTTATGCAGAACCAGTACAGACCGGCTGCAGATCATGTACAAGTAAGTCCCACAACATCCATACGAATAGTGAAAGTAGGAGAGACTGGCCTTATTGGTTGGGATTCGGTTAAAGTATATAGTAAAACTATTTGTTGTCTTCAACCTATGCTGTGATAATTTGTGGGTGAAATCTTACATCAACACCGGCATTGGAGGTGTGACTTGAACAGCCAATCAGATATCGGACTATAATTTATTACAGGGAGAATTACTTGAGCGGACAGCAGTGCCATCTGATGTCATAATGACGCACTACTAACCCATATATTGCTTGCATCATTCCGATTATAGCTTGATGCTTTCTGCTTGCGGCCTTCCGCTTTCGGACTGTAGCTTGATGCTAACTTCCTGCGGCTTTGTCCTTATTACTTTCGGCCTTATTCAAAGTGCTAAGTGCTTTGTTCTTACTTTCTATTGCAAATGCTTAGTGCAATAAAACAGGGACACAACTAAGGACGTATCAATAATTGTAATGTAAATAAGACGAATTAACAAAGCAATCAGCAGAATGGACATGTAAGAAAGAAAAATACAATTACAACAAGCAGATTTCAAATGTAATAAATACAAATGACGAATGAAATAACATGAATATAAGTTGTAATGTCATCAGCAAGCAAGCATCAAGTCACATATAATTATGGCGGATATTACCTTCCATAACGCGCGAGCCTTCTCGGGCTTCAAAACTGTGACCCCGATAATTATAAATAGATGTCACATGCTAGTCATGTGTAATTCACTTCCTGTCATATTGAAGATGCTGTTTACTTTCTGCTTCGTGTGAGAGTGAGAGTGACCTTAGCATTTTGCTAATCAACACTTTATTAGGTGAGTTTGTGATAATATTTTCGTATCATATTGGAGTATAGTCTATCAATAACAATATAGCGAAATATGAATGTCAATGCCTTGCATATTTTTACTACGCAGCGTGGTGTAGCGAATAGGACTTTTTACGTCGTCCCGGCCCGTCAAGAAACAGTATGTATGCAGGGCTCTAGATAAGGATTTATTGATTGAGTAATTTTACTCCACGATATTTTTTTCAATTGGGTATTTTCAATTATCAATTGGGTACCTTACAACCGTTCCCCATTGCGTAAAATTGAATAGGGTATTTTCCAATTCTGCTATCAAAATGTGCAATAAACATGGCTACACAAAACATTGAATACGTACATGTGACATCGTTTAAGTGTTAGTTAAAACTAATAAGAAATTATATTTAATTGGGGCCTTTGCTGCGTGTTTTTTTCACCAGGTTTTGTTGAAGACATATTTACCGTGGTCTGTCATATCTTAAACAATAACATCCGAAGTATATCCGAATGAAAAACAACTTAGTCTATTTGCACGAACTCGGACGTTTCGCATCACAAACGTTTCAGACCAAGGTCGAGTCGGCCATATCCTTATTTTTTTCACATCTCAAAGCAATTACATACGCATCGTCACCTGCGAACAATGTATGTGCGTATTAAATCATAAATTTAAAAAAAGGAATCGCCAATATCAATCGTAATCGACCGACCGGAAATTCATATGAAGTGCTTTTCACCAATACCGTCACCGTGTAATCTGCTAAAAAACAGTGACCGTGCGTATCCTATTTATAAAACATCCATAGACGCTTATTATATGTATAGTTGCATCATAGATATAGACGCTTATTGTAACCAAATACGACAGATATGCTAGCGGTGATTTTGTGGCTGATTTTCTCTTCGACGTCTTTGGCATTATTCAATAATTTTATTGAAAACTGTCCTTGTAAAATTATCAGTACGCATACATTTTCAAGCCAATTGATTACTCGATGTTTTAATTGGGTTTTGGTACGCATGGCCTTCAATTTTAATTAGGTTTTCAGATTTTTTGGTTATACGCAGCTTACCAAGGCCTCTGTTGTATTTATATACCTTTATTTCACTCAGTTCGTTACATGAACGAATACAAGAGGTAACAATCGATATCAATTTCAAGACACATATGGCATGGTTATGGTGAGCATGTACAACGAATGATAATACAAGTTGTATATGTATATTTTTAGATAATATTTGTCGTAAATTCGGGTTTATGCATTTTATAACAAAAAATATAACGATGATTTTGTATGCGAGCCGATATGCCCATTTGAGTAGGGGAGGACTGCTGTTTTTCGCAATTTTCATTCAAAGTTTATACACATATGTATACCCTGACCCAACTGTCTCATCCTCCATATACACGGAGTAGAGACTAAGGGAGGGTGGGTGGTTTTAACTCTAAATAACTCCAAATAAACTATTGTCAGATCCCTCATGCTGGCTCGAAATTCGAAAATGCGTGAGGTGATGTTTTATTATTGAACATATACATAGAATGCATATGCATATACATTCTACAACATGTTCAAGTATCGTTTGTGTTGATTGAGTTTGTATCCTGCACTCGTGCAGCCAGTCCGTCTGAACAAGCAGGCAGGCTGTCTACACGAGAATGGGAGACAACTCCGACCATAAAATACATCCGAATGAATACTGAATCAACATGGTTAATTTTCGTTTGTGTCGATTGGGTTTGTATCCTGCACTCGTGCAGCCAGCCCGTCTGAACAAGCAGGCAGGCTGTCTACACGAGAATGGGAGATAACTCCGACCATAAAATACATCCGAATGAATAATGAATCATCATGGTTGATTATCGTTTGTGTCGATTGGGTTTGTATCATGCAGTCGTGCAGCCAGCCCGTCTGAACAAGCAGGCAGTCCTGTCTACACGAGCACGGGAGACAACTCCGGCCATAAAATACATCCGAATGAATAATGAATCAACATAGTTAATTATCGTTTGTGTTGATTGGTTTGTATCCTGCACTCGTGCAGCCAGCCCGTCCGAACAACCAGCAGGCTGTCTACACGAGAATGGGAGACAACTCCGACCATAAAATACATCCGAATGGATAATGAATCAACATGGTTAATTATCGTTTGTGTTGATTGGGTTTGTATCTTGCACTCGTGCAGCCAGCCCGCCTGAACAAGCAGGCAGGCTGTCTACACAAGAATGGAGACAACTCCGACCATAAAATACATCCGAATGAATAACGAATCAACATGGTTAATTATCGTTTGTGTTGATTGGGTTTGTATCCCACACTCGTGCAGCCAGCCCGACTGAACATGTAGGCACGCTGTCCACACGAGAATGGGAGACAACTCCGACCATAAAATACATCCGAATGAATAATGAATCAACATGGTTAATTATCGTTTGTGTTGATTGGGTTTGTATCCTGTACTCGTGCAGCCAGCCCGTCTGGACAAGCAGGCAGGCTGTATACACGAGAATGGGAGACAACTCCGACCATAAAATACATCCGAATGAATAATGAATCCACATGGTTGTTTTATCGTTTTGTGTTGATTGGGTTTGTATCCTGCACTCGTGCAGCCAGCCCAACTGAACTAGCAATCAGGCTGTCTACACGAGAATGGGAGACAACTCCGGCCATAAAATACATCCGAATGAATAATGAATCAACATGGTTAATTATCGTTTGTGTTGATTGGGTTTGTATCCTGCACTCGTGGGGCCAGCCCGTCTGAACAAGCAGGCAGGCTGTCTACACGAGAATGGGAGACAACTCCGACCATAAAATACATCCAAATGAATAATGAATCAACATGGTTAATTGTCGTTTGTGTTGATTGGGTTTGTATCCCGCACTCGTGCAGCCAGCCCGTCTGAACAAGCAGGCAGGCTGTCCACACGAGAATGGGAGACAACTCCGACCATAAAATACATCCGAATGAATAATGAATCATCATGGTTAATTATCGTTTGTGTTGATTGGGTTTGTATCCTGAACTCGTCCAGCCAGCCCGTCTGAACAAGCAGGCAGGCTGTCTACACGAGAATGGGAGACAACTCCGACCATAAAATACATCCAAATGAATAATGAATCAACATGGTTAATTGTCGTTTGTGTTGATTGGGTTTGTATCCCGCACTCGTGCAGCCAGCCTGCCTGAACAAGCAGGCAGGCTGTCCACACGAGAATGGGAGACAACTCCGACCATAAAATACATCCGAATGAATAATGAATCATCATGGTTAATTATCGTTTGTGTGATTGGGTTTGTATCCTGAACTCGTCCAGCCAGCCCGTCTGAACAAGCAGGCAGGCTGTCTACACGAGAATATGAGACAACTCCGACCATAAAATACAACCGAATGAATAATGGATCGACATGGTTAATAATCGTTCGTGTTGATTGGGTTTGTATCGTCGCACTCGTGCAGTCAGCCCGAATGGGCAAGCAGACGGGCTGTTTGCACGGGAATGGGAGACAACTCCAACCGTGATATACATCTAAAAGAAAGTGAGACAACATGTTTGGTAAGTCTGAATGTAAGTTGGAGAACGTGTTAAATGTTCGTGTGTGCGAATTCGATTTCTATCAACGTTTGTTCAGACGCAGGTCCTATTGGCATAGTTTCATTATAGTTTGAATGAATTTGCTCAGTTTTTTTTCAGTTCAGTTGTGTTGTGGTTACTTAGCAGTTGCTGGAATTTTCTAACGTTTGGTCTTCGATAGTAGTACGGTTTTATATATGTGCATCGTGCATTGTGTAATTTTTTGCAACATAGTAAGTAATGGTATTCGTCACCTAGTTCTGATTTACATAATGAGCATTTTCGCGAATCTCTTGGAATATGTCTCCACCTTCCAGTTTCTATAGGTAATCTATGGTTGCGTGTTCTATATGCGATTATTATTATTATCCCAATTCGTTATAGTGAAGCAAATTTAAATAATTTTCAAACTCTATAGTATCTTTATAAAGTCTGTATGTGTTATCTTTATATACATTTGTTCGCCATTCAGATAAGTATATATCTTTAAGTCTTTGTTTTATAGAACATATTAACCATTTCGGGTTTGGCACGAGCTGAGAATCCCATACTCCTGAGAAGCCACAGTTCTGTAATATTGTTTGAATTCTATCGATCCATGGATAGTGGAATTGTGAGTGATTATGGTTACTTAATATTATTGAGTATACAAGTGATGATAATTTTACGTTTTCGGGTGTGGTCAATTTTGTCCAAAACGATATTACCCGGGCTTTTATGTCTAGTTCAAGGGGGTATATTCCCAATTCGCCATATATCATTATACTAGGCGTAGATTTTTTTAATTTTAGTACATGTTTGTAGAATGTAAGTTGTACACGTTCTAAGACTTCGTTATTACCAAAACCCCATACTTCGCTACCGTACAATAAAATTGGTTTAATGGTCTTTTCAAAGAGATCAATTTGTATGTCAACTGGTAAGCTGTGTTTTCTGATTTTAGAAATAAGACTATACATGGCACGTGTTGCCTGGTTTGCTAAATGTTTCTTGGTTTTGTAAAAACTACCACTCCTGGGTAGGAATATGCCGAGATATTTATATTCATCAACAATTTCGAGGTTATTCCCGTTTAGACTGAAATTATATCTATTTGCTGGTCTTCCTTTAGAAAATATCACTATTTTCGATTTTTTTGCGTTCACTGTAAGTTTCCATTGCTCGCAATATGTATTTCAAAAACGCTTAGTGCTTTCTCTAAATCGGAATGTGAATCACTTATTAAAATTGTATCATCAGCATATAAAAGTATCAGTAATTTTAAGTAGATAGTAAGTGTGTTGTCATTTGTATGTGAGCGGCATGGTATTCCATTTACTTCATTTCCTGATAGATATTCTTCTAGGTCATTCAGAAAAATTGGAAATAACAATGGTGAAAGATTTTTTCACCCTGTCTAACACCAACATTGCACTTGAAAAAACTACTATTATTACCGTTTACAGTGATACACGATTTGGCATTTGCATACATATTTTGTATCAATGTTAAACATTTCCCATTAATTCTGTATTTATGGGCTTTTGCCCATAATCCAGCCCTCCATACTTTATCGAAAGCGCTTTTAAAATCAATGAACGCGCAAAATAACTTTTTCTTTTGGCTAAATAGGTATTGTATTAAAGAATAGAGAATAAATATGTTATCGGTGGTTGAATAGCCTTTACGGAAACCGGCTTGGCAATCCGATATAACGCTATTTTCTTCTACATACATTGTCAATCTATTGTTGATGACTGCTGTGAAAAGTTTACCGAAGCAGCTCAAAAGTGTTATGGCCTATAATTTGCTGGGTATATTTTTTCTCCATTCTTTTTGAATATCGGTTTTATCACTCCTACTGTCCAGGACTCCGGTACATGACCGGTCTCGAAAATAATATTGAACAGTTTTACATAGAGCGGCATAAATTCACGTGATGTAGCTTTAATTTGTTCATTGACAATCGAGTCTAAACCGCACGATTTATTATTTTTAAGGCTTTTAATCGCTTGCTCTATTTCGCATTGTGATATCCGTTGTTTATATCATCATTTTGTGTTCGGATGTGTCACGTGTGGGACATCGACGTTATCTGGTTCTGTATGATTTATATGGATTGAAAGTGGGCGAATAATGTTTCTAGCGGGCATTCTATACGTTCTGAGGTTTTATTGTCATTTATGACCTTCCAATACTCTTTTGAACTGCATTTACGCAGCTTTCGTAGTTTATTTATTTTGTCTTGTTGAATTTGTTGTGATATTTGTTGAGTGATGGATTTGTATAACTTGCTCTCTGCGTTTAGTTTATGTTTATTGTCGTCTGTTTGTCTTAGTATTTATATTTTGCTCTGTGAAAGTTTCGCCTGGATTTACGGCACTCGGAACCAAACCATGAGTCTGTGATTTTATGTTTGACATTGTTTATTTTAGTGCTATTTACACCAAATGTTTCTTTCGAACACGAAGAGAAAATGTCTTCAATGTCAGTTACTATAGTATTAACATTTTCTTTGGTTATTTGTTCAATGTTTTCCAGGTTGGCTAGTGTTCTATGCATTTCTTGTATCTTATGCATATCGATACAGAATTTTGCAGAAACTCATTGGCCTTGTTTGCGTCCCATAATCGGGCTGAGTTAACAATTGTCGTGGGATTATTATCGACACTAGTTGTTTTTCAATTCGAGCGAAATAGGATTATGTACATCCGACAGCGTTTTACAGAACTCTAATACCTCAAAATTTACAATTCGAGAGAATAAAGCAGCTGACGAAATAAAATAATCAAACATACTTGCATCACGGCATGTCTTTGATCCTTTGTTTTTATCACTTCCGGTTCTACCATTTAAGATAAAAATATTGTTACATTTACAAAATTCTATCAGACTATATCCATACATGTTTGGGCTTCGATCATCGTTTTTGCGCTCATTGGAGATTGGTGAATTTTCAAAGTAGGATAACTCTTGGTTGTATTCTGTAAGTACAGTTTCAAGATTATGTTCTCGGCAAATAAATTCGTCGGCTGGAGTATTATCTGCCAACATTCCTGTTCTGCTATTTGTGTCTCCGATGATCATTATATCGGTAAAATCGTGTTTTATACATAAATCGCTAATTTCGGATTGCAACTCGGAATATGGATCTTTTACTGCAAAGTGAGATCCCTGAGGCGGAATATAAACCGCACCGCATAATGTGTCGCTTTGCAGTCCAGTTAGATGTTTTGATATGCTGAACCACAATGCAAGTCTACTTTCGGTTTTTAGTTCTTTTATATATTTAGAATATTTTGATTTGATTGCAACTGCAATTCCACCAGACCTTCTTCTAGAAATAATTTTTACTATTTTTAAATAGTATATTGAAGTCATGTAAAATAATGCGGTCGACATCAACATCGTCTAGTTTTGTTTCTTGTAAGCAAATAATATCATATTGGGCAATTAAATCTTTAAATTCGGGACATATTTGTCGTGTGACTAACCCGCACACATTTAGAGACAACAACTTTATTGATCTCTGATCACAGTGACACCTATGACTGTTGTTATGGTCCGTTGAACCCGAGCTAGCACGCCCTCCCGCGTATACCTATGTGACGTCTGTCTCGCTGTTACCTGTAGGGGGGACTAATTCAGGAGAATGTGCACTATGGTTCGGTGTGTTACATGTGGGCGGTTCCTGATTTGTAAGAGAGCCAGAGTCGGGCTCACGCGGGATGTCAACACTTGCACATGTGGTGGCATTTTGGTCACTATTTTTCCCGGTGCGCTCGCACAGACTGGCGATTGGTCACGTGGTTTCATACCTTCCGAGCTATTGTTGGGTACGGAGGAGATTAGTCCTGTTTCCGTACGAGCGGTGTCGGTCTCGGCGGTTGAGTGGCTATGTATAGTATCGTGACTGCACGGGGTGTGTGGTAATGTCATATGTATATTATCTGGGTCAGTATTACCTGGTCGTGTAAACGCGCTCCCCATTGTGTCGTTGGCGAACTGTGCAGATTCTGACGGATTTATGGGGTAATTTGTGTCTTCCATACGTGAATGGATAATATTTGCGTCGTCGGTGTTATCTCGCAGTTTTTTTGAATTTTCTTGTTCGCCCATCAAAGGCGAAGTAGCCTTGGATTTTCCTCTCGGTGCCGTGTTCAAATCGGATAAAGCCTGGAATGGATTTGGTGACGCGAAATCGACAGTGGGGTTGTGTGTAGTGTCACGGGGATCGGTTTGTGTACATGTGGGTACGGCCATTCTACGTGTTCGAGCCGTGCCCCGTCGTGTGATTCTGGATCCATAGGGACGAACCTATTCTGCGACCAGTCCCATGCAGCATAGTGGTTCGTTTCGCCATCACGGGACGACGATTTGGTGAGTACGGGTACGGGGGGCAGTTAGTGTCACTGCGTACATCGTTACACACATCGTGTGGGCCCGGGCGCTGTGTGTTATGGGATGGGGGCATATCTCTCCTGTCTCGAGTTGGGTTTGGATTGGGGTATCGGGGTCTATCGTTGTCTTTTGGCATGTTATTACGGTTCGTTTGGTGTCCTTCACGATATTGATTCGGGGTATTCTGTTCATTTCAGCAGCACGGTTACTGTCACCGGATGTTTGTGCTAGTTCAAGGTTGTCGCGTGGTTCAGGCTGTGGTTGGTCACGGTTGATGTGTTTTCCGTTAGGGTGGTCTTCGTCGAACAAGTAATCATTTACATATAATTTGTCTCTTGACATAAACGCACCTTATTTCTCGTGTCCGTCTTATAGCGTCTCATAATCGGGTATAGTTGTTTCCGTCTGTCTTCTATTTCTCTTGGAAAGTGTTCCTTAATACTGTAATTTCTCTCTAGGTTTACAGCGTTTCGTTTTATAAACTCTCTGTCTTTGTAGCTTTGGAATGCCGCGACTATGGGTCTGGGTCTGGGTCGGGCTTGTTGGGTTTGTTGTTTGCGGGCTCCAAGTCTATGTACACGTTCAAAACGGATATTTTTCACACGTTCAACGTCTTCGAGGCTTGCAACTAAGTTGATTATAAGGAAGTTAATTAAAACATCTTCTGAATTTTTCTTCCCAGAATCGTTCGGCTTCGGGGGAATTCCAAAAAAGAGTAAATTGTTTTGCATTTGTCGGCATTGAAGTTCCAGTGTATGATCTTTCAATGATTTGTTTTCTTTTTTAAGGATAAGTATTTCACTTTGGACGGAATTGTTTTGTTGTCGTGTTTCCCTAAGTTCTGCTTTTGTGTTTGTTTTGAAATTCGTCAAACATGTCACTGCTCATTTGAATAAATCTGTCGATGTCGTTTAGTTTTGATTTGACTGTTGTGTTGTCCTGTTCGAGTGTATGTATGTTCGTTTTGATACTCGATATATCTGTTTCTATTGAGTTCAGTTTTGTCAGGCTCTGGTTTATGTTGGAAAATTGATTTCCCATTTCAGTGTTCATTCTGTGTAACATTCCTGTGATGTCGTAGGCCGGTGGTTGGCATGTTGGCATTTGTGTCTGTTGTGTCTGTTGTGTCTGTTGTGTGTAAGCCATACCACCATTGTTGTTATTTTCGTTAGTGTCTGCCTGACCATAATACACATGACACTGTTCCTGTTGTGTGTGTCTATGTCCGCCGCCATTATTGTTTACATTTTGAACAATGGGGTTTGGATTTAATTTCCAATCATTGTACATCTGGGGTGGTTGTGTGGAGCCGTTTGTGGGGGTATTTGGGGCACACTGGTAGGGTTATTGCCATTGTGTCCATACAGTACATCCCTCGTTTGGCTTATCACGTTACTTGTATAATTTACACCACTTACCCCACCCACTGGTACTGGCTGTGCGTGTTGTCCGTTTTCCATATGTTCACTAACTTTTCCTTGTTTACCACTTTTTCGCGTAGTTTTTGTCATTATAGTTACTAAACCACATTAATACATACTTTCCATGTCGAATCTGTGTTTGTTACGCTTTAAAATGTCTTAAAATATTTTTTTAAATGCGAGCGCAAAATTTTCTGCCTTGGCGCCATATGTAGCAGTATGGACAAAACGTTGTTTCCAATCGAACCTTTGATCAAGCCTACATTTATACCCCGCCCAACGCGCCACGATTGTCTCGGGAAGCCATATGTTGTCTAATCGTATATTGTCAGCGAGGCTATGAAACGGTACCAGCTGACGCGTCATCGGGAGAGCCAAGGAAACAAATGTGCCCGAAATCTTACGACTAGATTAAAGTGCAAAATTGTGTTGAACAAAATAATCGATAGCTCGCGTTGACGCATCAGGGAATATATCGTTGCGGAGTGCTAACATTTACCTAACTTCTGAAATGGACGACAATTCTATAAATATGTTAACTGTTTCGTGAGAGTTCGTTGTGTCGATGCCGTCCTAGTACGGCATATTACAAACATAGGGACCTTGCTAATGTTATAACATTGAGTAAACAAAAGGTTAGCTTATTTTCCCCCCACTTATTTATGTTTTTTGTATATTTAATGTATTTATAGACCATGGTCCGTCACTTCAACCTGCGAAGTGTTCGTATGAGAGGGTATTGGACGTGATTTACGAACGTTTCCGAATGACGTTTACCGACATGGCGTAATAGCAATTCTTACAGTATATATTCTTTATAACTCGTGCTGATAACAAACGGTCCGATTTTGATAATACTACGATGGCTTGTGTGTTTGATGGTCACTCTAAAGTTTTCTTTGTACAAAACATATCATGTTCACTGGTAACCGAGTACCGTTTATTTTGACGATTCACGAGCTCGAGAATTTTGCCTTATTTGACGGTACTCCATTTTGCAGCAACAAAATATATATATAGTGACCAACTACAGCGGAACCTGTCTAACATGGACACCAAGAAAACATCTGTGATGTTATTTTTGATGAGTTTCTTGATACTTTACCTCAGGATATAGTACTATGTTCATGATCGCATAGCCCACAACTATGACCCAGAACACTGAAAACTGTCTGATTTACAGTGAAACCAAACCTCTCTAAACCGGACCACCCTGGGGACCCATGCTCCAGAAGGAAACGGAAACATTGCTAGATTTGCTCGGTTCTGCCAATTTAAAGTTGCTGAAATAAATCCTACTAAACGGACGTGAAACATTACGTTACAACGTATTGTCAGTACCACGTGAACACACACTCTGTATCCGGCGCAATAACATAAATGGTTGGACTGGTTGAGATGGAGTATTTGCCGTGTATTTATAGGTTATTTGATGTGTGTTTGGATATATGTACGAGTTGCGCATCGTGCGAAATTGAGCAGAATAAGCGGCATGCTTATATAATAGCCAAATACAAATCAAATAACATTTGTATTATACATGTATACGTACATCATACGCAATTAAATTATCCGCCTCAAAAGGAAGACTCTTATTCACGACATGTTCCAGACACACGGTCGATATCTGGTGGATATATAACGCTGATAACACTCACGTATTTTAATTGCAATGTAATCAGTGTTGTTTTTATACATATATGTTGACATGCAAATAATTAGTATCATTATAACGATTGATCACATATCAAATTGTATACAGTAATATTACATACTACTGTGGAAGCTAATTTAATTATAATTGATCAAGGATTTAAAGCCTACACGTTGTTACAGGTAAATATACTCAGCTTAATAAAATAACGGATTACATGACATTGGCATGATAACCATTTAGACCTTATCCGAGGTTTCTGACTGGGAAGCAAGGAATTTGCGCCCTACCTGACAGCCGGAATATTCGGGTTACTTTAATGTTGCAGTACCTATTAAATATTCGATTTAGTGTACATTGCATGTGTCTGTACGAGGGAATGAGAGAATTGCATTATTGTATCTTTTGATAGTAAGGCTAGGAAACGAGTGTCAATTCCGAGTCTCACCGAGGAATTCGTATAATATACCAGTGGACTCTGTTAAACCTGATAACAAAAGGCAGTATTATGGTATTATACTTATCAGGTAGCCGTACGTGCTAGATACTGGGCAAATATAGCACGGTTTTCGTTGAAAAGAACGCGAACTTGTTTACGTTGCGTAATTATGTTGACGAACACCAGGTGACTCCTTTCGACAAAAGGAGCGTCTGCAGAAGTAGTTATGGCCCGGATATGCGTTTCTACTGTCTGTTTCACGAAACCTGCCCAAAGTTTACGGCAATGCAAAAACAATATTTCTTTTGGATAATAGTCAATTATAGAAAAACTTAAGAATGAGACCTCTTTTTATTTCGTGAAATTTGGTCCAAATATTTAACTTTTGTTTTCTTAGTTAGATCATTTCCAAGCTATCAGTGACCCTGGCGAAATAGTGAATCTGGATTTCAATACCGTCTGAATCGACACGTATGTGACTGGAGAAATGGGGTACTCGGTTTTGTGACCAGTGCAGCTCCAGATCAGACTGTGTGTCCCCACAGTCTGATCAGTACCTGCTCTGTTCACCATACAATCAATGAAACACCCGTTACGCTTCTAACAAGCAATATATATCGTTATTAGGCTACATGAGTGTGCTATTTGATCAGGAGCTACACTGGTCACAAATCCGATATGTCCCATTTTGCCAGTCACGGCCACATGTGAGACAAGCATGTGCTTTTGTCTAATAAGATTTGTCATGAAAACTATTTACAGAAACTGATATTTTCTGTAAATGACGTCGAAAGTTGAAGAAATATTCAGAGAAAATGAGGAATTATATTTTACTTTGATTATGTGACTCTTCATGTCATTTTCGAAAAATAAGACTTTTTGTAAATAATGTTCACAACAAATACATAATTAAACTACATAATCTCATGGCTTGTCTCATACATGTTTGATGCATGCAACGTTGCAAATAACACTGTTACTGGTTGTCTCAGGAAACGTGCCTCTATTGCGAACACATGACAGCGGTTTGTGACGCCAATGGCGTCGCGTAAGACGCCAGTAGATGACGGAGTGGCAGTACCAGCGAAGTCACCTGTCGACACAAGGGACACGGATGATCCACTTCTGCTGTCGGGTAGCTCGGTGTTTGACCGTTCCACAGTGGAGGCTGATGTCGACCACCCAGCCTCCAGACTATCACGGGTACCGTCAAAGAGCAAATTCAACTGGCCTAAACCGTTCAGCAGTAAAGAAAGTAAAGAGCAAAAGAAAGATATAAAAAAAGAGTTCAAAGTACTACAAGACAATTACAAAATGCTGCATGCTGAAAAAGAAGAGCTCCAACACAATTACGACACTTTACATACCAGATACAACGTACTAGAAACTGAACACGGAAAGGTGATAGACGGTCAACGCATGGCACGAGACATGGCAGAAAAGGACGCTTCCATTGTCAAGTTGACGGAAATGAAAGCTGCGATGGACCAGATAAAATTGGTAAATATCATTACAGATAACACTTGCATTCACTGGAAAGTGTAAACCGATCGTGTACTCAAAATGATGACATCGTTTACACAATGTATGCCATTTCAGTCAGGCCGGCCGCCGGTAGCTTACCCTTGTTTTGAATAACATTTTTTTTTCTGAAGATTTTGATTGCTCAGACCATCCACATCCGACTGATGACACTTTATTAGCCTTGAGCGTTTTGAGAAATTTGCATAAATCCAAAATGGCCGCCAGACAGTTATTTTTCTTTGTATATAGTCGAGTTCACGCGAGTGAAAAGTGGATTTACTTGACTTATCGAGGTAAGTGGTCAACATCAAAATGTTCACTTCAATTCATTGGTAAATGGGGAAAATCCAACATGGCCGTCAAACGTAACATATTTTACATATGACGGCTCTCACACTCCATATCAAAACAAAATTTATAATAATCTTGGATATATTGACACAATATACGCTTTCAGTAAGTTTGATGCACAATTAGACACGTTCGTGAAGAGCGAATGTCGAAGATGGCCGCCATCTTTAAATATATTATCCCATGTCGATAATCATAGCGAGTAATAATTAAGTATTTATTGCACATGTGCATAATATCGTAGTAAATTGGTAAACAGTACTGCAGTTATATATACTATGAACGCTTTTAGCAACTTAGTAATATAATTAGATAACTGCTAAATGGCAGAAATCAAAGATGGCTGCCAAATATAAAAACAAATAAGTATGCCTTATATTTCGCAAATTGCATATAATTACTAGGATTATTGATATATAATAAAACACTCGTGCCACTAGTAGAAGTCCAAATGGCTGCTAAATGTAATAATATTACCACGTGTGCGACTATCTGTTAATAATTAAATCATAGACATATACGTGCATTCAGTCACCAAAAGCAGCACACTGGTATATCCGTATTGGTGTTGTGGATACAGTAACAATTTATATATCTTACACTCTAGTATGCAATCATACACTTGTGTCCATACATGTAGTAGAAATCCAAGCTAGTACGCCAATATGAATGTATTACCTTTATAATAATAATGAAATCGTTTATAATCGCTATTTTACTTTTTATTCATTTTTCGTTATTGCATTGGCGAAGACTATTCGTTATCATATTAATGAAACAGTCAGTCAACATTACTATGCAATTGCATACGTTGTACTCATACATAAATCAAAAAGGTTAACTTACTTTGTATAATTCACGCAATCGGATAAACGGTGCAATATGATCTGCTAACACAGGTATTGAACCCCACATACGTGCATTTAATTGGTGTAATTAATTCACTTAAACAAGATTGTTCTTCATTGGTGTATTCTATTATCTAAGATTTATGTACATCTGTGTATGGAGCGTTCGGTGCTAACCTGTTTATAGCTTATGAGTTGTCTGATGTGTGACGTATGGATTGTCATGTCAATATTCTACCAGTTATACAAATATATGTCATTAAATATCGCAGATTAATTCCATGAGTATTAAGGTAGAGAACAAGATACGCAAAGGAGACGCATAATCATATGTAAAGAAGAAACTAACGCAATAAATACTTCATAATAAATGACACAGTGGTGATCGCGGCGCGTTCAATGCGGCACAAATACGCACGCCATGGCCAGCGGTGTGCGGTCCCAAAAGGAAAGTAACAGCCCATAAAATACAAATGCAACACAAACAACTATTCACCGATGAACCACCGAGAAGATAACAGTCCCAGCAGGAAATCAAACCAAATCATATGCATCCACAGGCGCTGATTTATGTCGTATGCTTATAAAAGAAAATAAGTATGTAATATAACGGCACAGTAATTCTACAAAGATAAAGTATTAATATTGTTTATCTTAGAAACAGTACACAGACAAAATATGTCTGATACTTTGTCTAATCATGATCATATATTTTGCTCTACCTCGTCGATATTGTTCTGAATATAAAACAATTACTTGCATCTTTTCAAATAATACGTGTTACGGTAATGCTGTACACCAATCATCATGCACATGCAGCCGGTATTTTGAGCAATTGTGTAACTTTCAGAGAAAGAAATCATTTGACGGAAATACGAAATACTGTAATAATATTAGTGAGAGTCCTAAGTAGTTATGCATGCTAATTAGGTTGCAAACAAGTAATGGTAGCCAGAAACTGGAATAAGGCTGCTGGATGGCTGAAATATACCATTGTAGTCACCAGCTGTGACAGAAATAGATAGATACATCACCCAGTTGTACCTGTTCAGTTGTTGTATGCACACACTCAAGCTGCTACTCAGGGGAGCCATTTCGTATTATGTTGGACAGTAAATGATATTGGACTTCTGCATTTAGATTATTAGCAAATTTCACATCAAAGATAGAAAAACACAATTCATTGTTTCAATAAACACAGAATTAGAAAACTTAAATGCTTTGATATGACGAACCAGTGAAATTATTCATAATGGTTACATTTTGAGGCCATCTTGTATTTCCCATATGCAATCAAGGAATTGAATTTTAAAGTTTGATTAAAACGCTCAATGATGACAGGTGTCATCAGTCGGATTACAAAACTAGAAGGTCTAGCGATGCAAAATCAGTAATTGAAGAAGTATGTTATTCAAAACAAAGTTAAGCCCAAAATCGTCTTTTGGCTGCCGGATTAATGTGACATAAATGTGTTGTTATTATTGGCCAGTGTAGGTCTTGATCTGCTAACCGAGTCCTGTGACAATGATGTTAGTCAGAAGCAGAATGTCACTTCACACTTTAGAGTATTCATGTGATAGCATTAAAAAACATAAATATACGCATTTGGTTTATTGCACAAGTATTTAGTTAGTAAAACTAAATATTCTTGTACTATTTTCCTTATAAATTGTTTCAAGTATAGCCTGCTCTATCCGTTGCTTGTCTAAGACTGGAGCTGACTTGAATTGACATGACAGATACGGTGAACTAGATACTGCCTACAGAAAAGTGAGAGTAGACATGAAACTCGGGTACTACCAAGTGCATGACACTTTTGCGACGTCATATCACTGAAAACTGATTTAATCCAGTTTGCACTGGTGCGATACAATGGTTTCAATATATATAGCCGCCTGTTGGCATGGCCAGGCAGCGTACAAAGTGGTCGCTAAACGCCATACACTCAATATGGCTGATTAAAGGGTCGGGTTCAACGAAAGCATTTGTACAAGTGCTCTCCCGCTTGTCTGTAATCGTCGGAAAACGCTGGGTCGCCTTGTCAACGCCATCTGGTAGTCTGGGCACGGGTGCCAACCCGAGACTACGAGTTGGGCTAGTTTCGACCTGTACGATCGATTGCGTATTGGTAACGTTAACGCATATATACATCATCATCGTGATATACTGCGATAGGTTCCAGAGACCAATAGGAACTTTGGTGACCTCAGTCATATGAACGAGTAAACAATGCACTGTTCTTGTACATCTTGTACTTCATTAACCATGAACACAACTCTTCCCAGAAGTATTGTTCAACATATCGTAGTAATGCGGACAGCTTGTACATTTAATTTGCAGCTCACAGATAAATTCGAGACGAGATTCGGAGAAATTGTCCCAGACCGTACCATATACGTCCAGTCGGGAGACAACAACACAATGACAGTAGATGGACGTGTCAATAACCTGTTACTGGCGGCAACAGAAACTCTCAAGACGGTCGTCAGTGAACACAGGGCAAGTGCTGAGAAAGCCGAACACTTGTCCATATCGCTCGACTTAAACATGAAACACACGTCCTGCTTGGTCGCACAACTGCAGGTAATTTATATATACTGAGCAAAACTAGAAACGTCCCTCCATGTTTAAGGAAAGATTCATCAAAAAACAAAAGGGTTACTTTTAAAAATCAAAATGGAAAAACAAGTTCATTCATTTCTGTATCAAAGCCAATAAATTGCATTTGGATATCTTGTTAAATATTCGAGAGATAACCGGCCAAGGGCGGTAGGGGTCAAAATCAAAAATCACAAAAACTCAGAAATGTGTTACTTAATGTTTAGAGATGGAATTTCAATAAGTAATGTGGCAAATTCAGTAAATCTCGTTAGTACCGAGTGTGGCCACCATTTGCATGAATGTATGCAATGATCATACGCCGCATCGACGTGACGTAACGCAATACCAGTGCGTTGGGCAAATTCCTCCATTCCCGTTGTAACGCCCGTGTAAGATCGCGAACATTGTCAATCTGATGGTTAGCTCGTGCTTTGCGGCCCAAACCTGTTCTTCTCAACAATGCAACAATCGGTGAATCTTTCATTTTTACGCCTGTATACCCGTAATCCTCCGTCAGCATGACTAACTGTGAACCGAGATTCATCGGTGAACAAAACTCGGTTCCAGTCAGCCCTTCTCCAGTTCAGATGACGTCGCGCCCATAACAGTCTGGCAGCACGGTGACGTTGGGTCATTATCTGACCAGTGTACGGGCGGCGTGCCCGGATTGGTTGGGCGTTACGACGTAACCGGTTGCGAATGGTCTGCCCTGAGACACCGTATCGCCTAGCAGTGACTGTGGCTGCCAATCGACGTTGACGTAAGTGCGTCAACGTAATGTAACGATCGGCTCTAGCCGTCGTTACACGAGGCCTACCAGGTCGCTGCCGGTCGTGAACAGCTCCAGTCTGCTGGTACCGGGCTGCAAGACGATCAATCGTCTTCCGACAGCAACCAAACGAGGCGCGACTGCCCTGGCGGCCATCCCACCCGCAAGCATCCCAATTGCCTGATTTCGCTCGTTTTCGGAAAGCCGTGGCATATCGAAAACAGTGAAAAATTAAAAATGTTTTTTAATTTTCCGAATAGCCCCTATCGCATGAATGGTACGACATGAACTGAATCACCTTATCGATGACAAGTATAGCGTGCACGTGTAAAATGTGGAAATCAACGTTCCGGTCACTGGCCGCTATGTAAACCGTGTGTATCGGCTAAACTCTACACGATCGTATTCTGAACATCGCCACGGTTTAAAATGCATGTACTTTGAACATGTGGTACATACATAGACAGAGCTACACCGGCTATAAAACAGGGACGTTTCTAGTTTTGTTGAGTATATATATGGATGTGACTGGAAAAATGGGGCTTATGGGATTTATGACCGTTGTAGCTCCTGATGAAATAGCACACTCCTGTAGCCGGATATATATCTAAATTGCTTGTTAGAAGAATACATTGTGTTTCATTGGTCGCATGGCGAACAGTGCAGATCATGATCAGACTGTGCAGATGCACAGGCTGATCTGGATCTATACTGGTCGCAAAACCCACAAGCCCAATTTCTCCAGTCACAACTATTAATATGATATTTATTAAACGAGTGTTCTTGTTTTCTTATACATGTAGCATTGTTCCTTATGAACTCAGTCAACGAGTGGAATATTAACGATGCTAAGGACTGACTTTATATAATATGACATTTTATTTCGTATTTAAATGTAGTAGCATCATACATGTGACTGAATATCTATGTAAACTATATCTGATCCTGTTCTTCTTAGTATATATTATACTGGCTATTCAGATGCCATCTCCGCCATTTTAGTTTGTTATCGGACAGTTTTACCACTTGGAGAATAGATACATACAGCAAATACTATGGCAGAGAATCTAATAAAAATGGATGCGATACGTCCCAGATTTATATGACGACACCGTCCTATACATATTATTTCAGCAGACTAAACAAACTGATGAGCCAAGTCAATATGACATTGGACATAACGCTGACAGACACACGTAGATAGGCACGCACCCACAACATATACATACACAATCCAGATAAGGGCATCTGTAATTTTCATGCAGACATCGGGTCGTTTACTCTGTGTTGCATACTGTGCAGTGTCATGCTATATGCGCCTTGGGATCTGCGGCGGAATAATCTGCATGAGGGTTGCCAGTGACAGCCTTGTAGGTGGCTGCGCTGCGCATGGCTTGCCTGGCTCCTCGTCGCTGCGTGTGGTGGTGGTTGTGGTGCAGGACCTGGTTGTCACTGGCTGCGGCGTCCCGGTCTGCTGTGGGTGTGCCGGTGATTCGGGCCCGGCTCGGCCTGCGCTGTTGCTCCTTCTCTGTGGGCGTTGGATTTGCCCATATCACGTGGATTCGTTTATGCTTGGTCTGTCTCGCCTTTTCCAACCCTCCAATAACATCAGCTGGTAATATATCAATGTAACGGCTGAGTCTCCATATATCATGTGCACTCACTCTCAGCTCTGGTCACGGTCTGACATATCGGCATTGTGAATAGGAGAATGAACTAACTAGGTTAAACTCACCGCCTTATTATATCCTTCATGTAATACACATATTTCGACTGTATCGCATATATTAGCATATTCGGAAACAAATGGGCCAAAGGCCATTGACCTGATAATTTATGAGCTCATATGCCCGGGTATGGAATGTCTTCGAGCCATTTCCCACCATTAAATATAAGAAATACAACAACAAGCCAGATATCTGAGCTTTTCTACCATTACTCACATAATATACAATGCACCCGCTTTCCATGTGTAAAATGTCAAACTAATGTACTGTCTATTATTAGAAGTACACATGCCACACGCGAAGCATTATTTACTCGCATAGTAGGCAAGCGGACAATGGTGAAACTACACTCAGATAACTGCTTACAAAGCATTCGGTTCGATACAGACTGTATGGTAATACATGTATATATTTACTGCACTGTGTATTGTTCTTACTGTTACACAGTCGTTACTGAATTATCAAACATATTAATAGAGGGTCAACAAACCTTTCATATATCATACTTTGTATATACATTTGACGAAAACAACGCATAGCACGCTGTTCCCTGATGTCTTCCGATCATGTTTACGTGCCAAACGCTATGGTCGACATGGCAACTCCATGCAGCACATGTACGAAGCAATTACTTGTATGCATGAATCATAGGATGATTAGGGGCCCCAAGGGTCCTTAAATAAGTGTACATATTATGATTATTTCCATTATATATACTATTATATATATAATATCCTATTTACTTTGTGATTTGCTTAATCTGATGTTGCGGGCATTTGTGTCATGCAGTTTGGCAAAGTTTCACCTTCCGTACACAAATGAACACGTGAAATATTACCACAATTGCAATGTGCATTATTCAGGTCCTGATTAGCGATTATCAGGACCTCACGCCTTTGCCCAGTGATTTGCATCATTCCATAATGACTGGTATTTACAAATATTGGTTGCCGTATATACGGCAACCAATATTTGTAAATACCAGTCACATCTTACATCATTCTGTCCGCCCCTTCCTTATTAGACCGTCAGCCAGAAATGGAAACCCTCCCCTATGGGGGATTTTTGAAAACATATAGATTCAATTACGAGTCGCAATTTTCATTGAAATTCAACAATTTTGTTATCATTTCAAACAACTGATATGACAGTTTTGTAAGTTTGTAGATGTGTTCATAGCTATCCAATGGAATAAAGGACAATTAAATAATTCTTACAATTCCGATGAATAAATTTGCAGGTCTTAATACCCCCCCCCCCCCCCCATCCACTGAATTTCATTGGCAAAACATCTACCTAAATAACTCCATTTTAGTAAGGTACTTTTGTATTTTCTCCGTGGCGATGTATCCAGTAGTACTCATTAGATATGTTAATTGCATATTTTGCGATTATCTGATCTCTGCAGTCGATGATACAGTGTTAAATACAACGTATTTGCACAATTCCCCACCCACACATTTGGAAACTGAAAAGTCATTGTGACACTGTGCATGATTAAGTTATGGGTGTATCGATAATGTTTAATTAGAAAAATATATACAGCAAACGTACAGTAGTGTTTAATGTAGAACTGAATACACCAGTGACTGCATGAATTATATATCGTTACTGTGTATTGTATTTATTTTCCAACGTTTGTAACACACATCAAGGGTTGCTTTAAATTATTGTCACATGTGAAGACATATAATATGGAATTCACAATGTTGGAGAAATCCATTCATACTTGGAATAAGCATACCCATGCCTACATACTACATCAGCCAATGATCATCATGCCTGCCTAATTCGGAGAAGTGTGCTTGTTACCAATCACATTACGAACTGACTTTAACGAATATGACAGTTTGTTTCAAATGTAGTGGAATCATAGATGTGACTGAATATCTATATAAAGTATGTCTGACCCTGTTATTCTAAGAGTATATTATAGAGAGCATTGAGTTGCCACTCTCGCCAATTTAGTTTATACATGCTATTGTACAGTTTCACCACATGGAAGGTCTGGCACATACAGCAAATACTATGGCAGAACATCTAATAACACTTGGTGCAACACGTCCCACATGCATAGGGCGTCCTATAAATATTATTTCAGCAGACTACAAAATACGCTAGATATCTCAGCAGTTCTACCATCATTCACAACATATAGAACTGACACTTTTTCAATGTGTAAACTATGAAACTGATGCACTGTCTAATATTAGAAGTGCATTTACCACAGGTAACAAAACGTATTTTCTCGCATACCAGGCAATTATACAGTAGTGACAACACACTCAGATAACTGCTTACAAGTCACTGGATTCGATACAGTATTTATGATAAGACAGGTGTATATTTATATACAGCACTGTGCATTGTTCTTACTGTTACACAGTTTTTACTGAATTATCAAACATTTTAACAAAGGGTCAACAAACCCTTCCGATATCAGACCTTGTATATAAATATAACACAATGCATAGCTTGCTGTAGTTAGATGTCTCCTCATCATGTTGCAACAAATGTTATGCATGTTTGTGTTATTATAAGTGGCATGTGTCAAATGCAATTAAAAATAAAACTGGCTGATGGCTTGTACACACTAAGATGGCCGACATGGTAACTCCATGCACTGTGTAGGATATATAGAATGTTCACATGTATGTTATGCATGTATATATCCCATCACATTTTCGAAGCAATTATGCATGAATCATTAGATGATAACGGGCCCTATGGGTCCTTAACTAGACAGCTCAATAATAAAATTGTATTCATTTTCAATCTATTTTGAAACACTTTGAAACATTTCTTCAATACGCAAAATGATTGAAATCCATTCATATTTGTGAAAATAAACTGAATAGCGCACTCTACACATAGCAATGTTATTTAATTACTGAAAAGTGTAGCTTCATCGTCAATATTATTGAACACCTGGCTATTTTGGCGGCCATTTTGAAAATATTATTATAGCAGTGTATAACTGGTTATGTATCTATTATCAAGTGATTCGATTTGTATATCCAACTGGTATGGAAACATGCAATAACGTATATGAAATGCTGTTTAAATTAGCTCCAATAGAGTAAAGAATAGAAAAAAAACAAGAACATTTTGGCTGCCATTTGACTGCCATTTTGACTCTTTTTTTTTGTCAATTGTGGAAGGATATTGCATCTCTTTCTCATGTAATTTATATTTATTTGTGATGGAAATCAAGTTATATATGTTTCACCTCTATGAATGTCTGTACTCGCTCGTAACAGCACGCGATTCGCAGACAAATTTTGCAAAGCAGTCTATTTCGGCAGCCATTTTGAAATATATTTCCATGTGCTGATTTAGATAAATGTATTCTAAGCAATTTTAAATTCAAACTGTGAGTTAATTTATATCAATTTACCCAGTTAATATTGATCAGATTGAATGTTAACAATCCTCATTGAAACAATGCAAACATGATCGCCGGCCATCTTGAAAAATGGACGCCATTTGTTCACCCAGCGGATTGTTAACGCAGGCAACCAGGATTGATAGACAATAGGCTATTGAATCCTAAAATCATACTCACCAAAAATCCCCCTGGGGTATTCCTGGTTCAATGTCTGTATGGTATATATATGTGTATATGCGAAAAATGAACATCGATTTTTGATTTGACTCTTCGTTTCATGGATTATCTCCCCCTTTTGGACTTTGAATTTCGCACAGTGAATTTCTATTTTTTTATTCGACCCCCGGGTCATGGATTATTTTGGACTTGTAAGTCGTATCCTTTTGACGAGTTTAAGTTTAAGAATTTCGCACATTTGCCTTGTAAGTCGTACAACATTAAACGCTGATATCTGGAGGCGTCATATTTGGTATTTGTCTTCCGTATGAGAG
This sequence comes from Conchocele bisecta, assembly GCA_029237695.1. NCBI lineage: Eukaryota > Metazoa > Mollusca > Bivalvia > Lucinida > Thyasiridae > Conchocele > Conchocele bisecta. The sequence goes on along the minus strand of CM055268.1, from coordinate 26,628,085 downwards.
TAGCTACGAATAGTGAATTTACTGTTTTTATTTGACCTCTGGGTAATGGGTTATCTGCCCAGTTTGGGGATCAATGACGGACAATACTGTCATATTCTTTGAGACAAATAATTGAAGTACATAACCTGTTTTGTTAGTCATGTTCGGCAATTAGTACGTATCTATTAATTCCACCTTGTTAATAAATATCATATTAAATCATCCCTCATGTCAGATCCTCAATATATAAAAAATGCCCTGCTACTGCCTGTTGATATCAAATGTATCAAGCAAGGCTCGGAAACGCATGGGAATTCGGAGATTCGCCATATGTCATAGATATAATTGGCTTCAATGATAATTGCTTATGTGAATATTGTCTTGTTACTGTATACTACAGGTACATTGAGTTGCCATCTCCGCCATCTGTGTATGTACAAGCCATCGCACAGTTTCATCACTTCATGCGTTTGACACACACAGCAAATAATATGACAGCGTACTATAAATATTATGCCAGCAAACTATACATAAGACAAAGATATCTGAGTATTTCTCCCATCGATCTCAAAATATTTTTTTTTATGTATAAACTTTTCAATATGATGCACATCATATTGTTGTTAGTGTACACGTTACCCATAGATACAGCCATATTTACTCGCATAGTAGGCGGGTAGACATCAGGGACAATACACTCAGGTAACTGCTGACATGTAAATGGATTTGATAGCTAATACGAGAGTATAGTAGTGGGTATATATGGTATGTGTTGTGCGGTTTGACAGGTAAAAATGATACACTGTGCGATGGTTCATGTCGTTAAAAACACAGGCACAAACCTGTCCAGACAACTGAAATATGTTTGTGTTTGGTGTAATATAATTGGTAGTAGTTCGTTGTTCTGGCTTTTCAACATGTGATTAACTACATTATATCATATGTTCTACATCAATTGTTGCGTTTTGTGTCAAACGCCAGAAGACGTGAAAGTGGCTGATGACTTGAAGACACAAAAGATGGCCGAGTTCGCCACTGCCATATAGAATACAGTAACGAGGCAGTGTTCATATATGTTATACAATCAAACGATGATCGGGTCCTTAATCAGGATGTATTGGGCCAAAGCAAAGCTTCTTACCTGACACACGGCCGCTTGCGCTAATCTTGTCAATATTTGAATTTATTTTTTATTTAAAATACTTGACTATTTGTGCTTGGAGACATTCAGCTTGATTGACTGAGCCTGAATTATGCTGTAGCTCAGACTGTGCCAATCAAACAGCTTGACTGCGAGTTAAGATTGCCAATAGATCCTCAGAAACCTTTGCACCTTAGCAAGATTAACGCAGTCGGTTGTGTAAAACAGGTTGTATTGGTGAACATTTCTAGGAAATTCGTGAAGAGTTGATGCACTTTCGACACGATTATCCGGAGGGGAAGCTAATTATAAACTACGTACTGAGCCTCTCGTCGGACGGTGATATTATAGACAGGTGTGTCCAGTGCATGCGGACACTGCCACCGGATGGCCAGGACTATAGCTTTGACATGCTGTCCAACTATGAAGAAGCACAACTAGGAGTGCTGAGGATCGTCCGGAAATACGGCGCTGGACAAGGTACATGTTCAAGGTCATCACATGTAGGCCGTCAGCCAGAAATGGAAACCCTCCCATGGGGGATTTTTGCAGACAAATATTTTCTTATATATCAGATGAAAACTTTTGCATGTTTTATCACCCACCCACTGAATTTCAATGGCAACACATCTGCCTAAAACTCCATTTGCTCTGTGGCAATGATACCTACTAGTGCTGATTATACATGTTCATTGCATATATGGAGATTATATGATGTCTGCAGTCGATGATACACTGTTAAAAACAAAGTATGTTTTCACCATTCTCCACCCACACATTTTACAAATGGGAATTTTACAGGTAATTAATTTCGTTTATGTTATACACTGTCACTTACATATAAATGGTTTAAATGCATATGCAATAACTTAGGCACTACTACAGCTATCGGTACACTTCAGATACAGTATTTCCGAGTGTTCGTCTGTCTGTCCGTCCGTTTCGCATTTACTTCGTGAAGGTAACAACTTTGTTATGTGTCCAATTATGCAAATCTGTCTCGGTGTTTATTAATTTGATCAATGGTAATGTTTGCAAAATATGTTTGATGCCTATACTCAGATTACATAATGTCTACATCAGATGATACAATGGTAAAACAAAGTAGTTTTAACCATTCCCCATCCACTGAATGTACACTGGCCATTTACATGAAATATTTTTTCTTATTCTGTACGCAGCTATATACTTATGAAATGTTCATATGATGCTACATATGAATGTAGCTACTAAATGATGTATATTAGTTATCCACAAAGGTTTCGTGCCTTCGTCTCTATTTCTGACCATTTTATATTGTTACATGCCTGCAGTTGTTCGACACCGCTCACACCACGTGATGTTTGACCATGGCTGTAGACAATGCTCATTCCGGGATCAAACCAACATCTACCTAATGCATGTGTCTCATCATGACGTTATTAGCACGCGTCATTACGTCACCAGACCAGTTCACAACGGTCTCACTGACATTTTTAAAGTGATGCAGAGGATGGTGCACCTGCATCACGCGATGTGTATGTATGAGTAATCCGCTGTTTTAATGGAACATGTTATCGAAGTACCGAAAGTAATTGCATGCTATTTCCGACGGAAAGATAACAATGGCGTTCGACGATGTCCAGCCGTGGGTAAACGTTTACTCGGGAACTGTTTGAACCCGCGGCCTACGGCCTTGGGTTCAAACAGTTCCCTCGTGCCACTGCAAACGTTTACCCACGGCTGGACATTGTTGAACATTATATTTATGCAGCCATGATAATTACTATGTTGTGTATTAAAATATGAACTTCTCTGATGCATATAGGTATTACTCTTGGCATGAGCATGTGCTAGAGTAAGCATCACACAAACCGTCAGAGAAGTGCATGCTTAGAACACGAAACATGTCGAGGTTGAAGAAACCTGTTGACATAAAACATGGCTAAGTGTTTCCACAACCATATGAAGGTCAAACTGGTCAAGGCCATGTTAATGGCGGGATGAGTGTGTTCCAAATGGTCACATGTATCAAGTGTCCAAATATTGAAGCAATCCAATAATTATCTAGTAATATTAACGTTATACGATGGTGAAGAAACTTGTACAAACTTTTGACGCAAAAAAATGGCTAAGTGTTTCCGAAAAAATGTGAAGGTACAACATATCAAGGTCATGTTAATGGGACATGCGTGTGTTCCAAATGCCGAACAAAATGGCGAAGTTTTCCTAAAAAATGTGAATGTAAAAAAGGCTAATGTCATGTTAATGGCAGCCTCAGTGTGTTCCAAATGCTCACATGTATCAAGTAACATTAATGTTATACGATGACGAATACACTTGTACAAACTGTTTGACGCAAAAATATGGCTAAGTTTTTCCGCAAAAATGTGAAGGTAACAATGTCACGGTCATGTTACACATGACGGTGTTCGAATGATCACATGTATCAAGTGACCAAATATTGAAGCAAGACGTTGAGTAATATTAAAGTTATATCATGATGAAGAAACTTGTACACATTCTTTGACATTTCGGACGACGACGAGGACGACGACGACGACGGAAATAGTCGCGCCTTCTGTTAAAGCAGACGCGACAACTAGACATATACTTTGTGTGTACCCGTTCAAGATGATATCCACGCAAGTAAATGATTCTGTTGACATAAGAATAGAATTAGGTAGGTGATCGATGTAACTATGCTAATACATCTGCCGGTTCCACATAATGTGCATACCGTACTATTTATTATAGGAATGAATGGCCTTTTTGTGGAATTTATCGGGGTATAAACTTGGAAAAGTCGCGGGAATACTGGACGAAGGCCGGAAGGCCTCGTGCAGCATTCCCGCGACTTTTCCAAGTTTATATCCCGATAAATTCCACAAAAAGGCCATTCATTCCTTATAATTCCAGCATTTGAAATAAATTCGTCAAGAAAATGTGTTTATTTTGACAGACGGCAGCAATTTGTTTACATTGACAGCACTGACAGCGCACCTGTAGAAAGTAGTTCGGCGTGGGAGTTTACTGGGATATAAATTTTGGACAGAGACTTGCTACGGGCCAATCAAATGTTAGGGAATTGTGTAAATATGTTTGTACTGGAATTATCGCGCATTCTAATATTCTTCCCTCAACCATTACCAGTCATCAGCAGGAAAAGGATTCAAATGCGTAGTTGGCACATGTATTTGTAAAAACATATATACAATGTATAGTAAAATGTATACCTACATATTTACATTTTAGTAAGGCAGAAAACTACTGAAATACTCTATGTTTCGTACGAGAATGTGTGTGTTGTATTGTGTATGGTCGCCATCCATTACCAGTGTAAGTGCACACCCGTGCATGCATCAGCATGGCCATTTCTTAATGCATGTAGATATATTGCTCCCTTAGTGCACAATCTCATTAGAGATATTGTAGTTTGCAAACGAGGTACTGTCAGTTAATATTTAACCAGTATTTAATAATAATACAATTTTATAACATGTAAGGTTGATATAGTGGATCTCAAACGAGTTTCCATTTGATATGAGATTTATGACGAGTCACGCACAATTTATGCACCGAGCGGATTCTGTTTATCACATGACTTCAGCCTCCAAAGATCAGACAACTTTGGGATATCCTATACGTTTCAGTGAGCAGACACCATTGACTATTTTCGCATCTAGCTGGAAATCTCCACAGAGAAATTAGTTTTAATCCTTGGAATAAAATTATTATCAATATGCCATATCACCGGTTCCTGTTATGGGTAAACACTTCTACTACCAAAAAACGCGAGCTCAGTCTGACGAGTGCAGTAATTTTAATGTGTCACGGACGCTAAAAACATCGAATATGGTAAGTAGGGTGATGGCGCCAGCCAATCAAATGCGCTCTAGGTGTGTCATAACACATTTATGAAATGGGTTAAGCACGACATAACAAGGATTTCATGTGATAAATACCATTTCATAGTTTTCATGTAAACAAAGAAATTTAAGGTACATGCTCTTTCGAGTATTGTAGTTGTTTTCCAATGGTTGCAACTCACGAACAAGTCCAACCTTATGGTTAGAACGCAACAAATATTTTTATTATATACTTTAAAGGAGATATAACCAGGTTCTGTTTTCGCGGTACGCTTATGTATTCATCATTTATATATCAAATAAAACAAATGTCACGGTAATCCAACCAGTATGTGCCGTTCTTTTACGGATTTCATATTCCGGACAGCCAGTTTTTTCAGCCGTCACTGCATGACTAACTTCATTGTGTCAACATCCGCTGTACTTATCAGAGCGATTAATTGCCCCGCCAATGGTCCCTTCCACATGGCATTGCGGCTAAGAAGGTACAATAAACCAAACATAACATGGGGACTTAAAGGGCGTTTACAACCAGTGTAGATCCAGTTCAGTCTGTGCCACCCCACAGTCTGAACAGGTTCTGAACTTTTCGGCATTCCTTCAATGAAACACACTAACAAGCAATATAAATGGTATTTAGACTACAGGAGTGTTCTATTTGATTAGGACATACACTGGTCACAAATCACACAACCCCTATTTCTCCAGTCACAGCCACATATAGGACCAAGCTATGTTTAATCAACGTCACCCAAATTTGGCAAAAACAACGAGTTTCTTCTTGAAAATATCTTTAGTTTTTAACATCAA